>BMAT01010532.1:98384-110379 GCA_019649035.1 Elysia marginata | reverse complement strand
GCTGAAGAAAGAGAAGGACCGTTTAGAGAGGGAGATTTCACGCAAAGACGAGCAGGTTGCGGAAGCAAAGACTGAGTTAGATTCCAGTGCTCTGGCCCTGAAAAATGCGGACACCAAAATCAGCACACTTAGAGCACAGGTATTTTTTTTTTGTTTAATAATGAGATACTCAAAGTTAAAATAAAATACTGCCTAGGAATCTGTTGAGAATACAACAACTCAGTGAAATAATGCAGTGGTAAAGAAAACTCATGTGAACAGGTCAGTGGTGTGGGCGTAAATAGTGGCAGGTGAATCTTAGACCAGCAAACTGAGAAGGCCCTGTCGCCCATTTAAACAGACAAACGACATATGAATGTTGTATTGATCAAACTCATTTGATTGTTATAAAAATTCAGGATAAAGTAGATAGTAAAATGCATTTTTGACATGTGGGCTGACCCACTCAAGATTCAATGTGAAACATAGGAATTGAAAAATGAGTTCACATCCAGTGACTTGGCCGTTACTGTGGCGGGGTGAGTCCTATATTTTATTACACTATATCAATCAAAGCCCTTTGGGAAGTTTGGCTTTGTCACCCAGTATAATTGTTTTGCTACTAGAGCAGCGCCAGCAATGCCCTTGTAGACCAGTACATCTTGAAAGCCTTTTTTTAACCCATATGCAGTGTGTTGCAGGTGCATATAACAACTTCAAGCTCTTATGCTACCGGAAAGTGAACTATATCAGTGATTCAAATCTTGAGCTGCTTTTGATAACGTGTAAACGTTTAAGTAATGAAAAAAAAAACATTAGCAACTATCATCATCAAAAATATCTAAAGCCTTCTTTCGAAGTTAACGCTCAAACGCCACTAGCTGCTATTTAGCCCACTCAAATGCAGCTCTCAATTTGATGATCTGAGAAAAGTTCTTAACACTTCTTCTTCATGTGTCAAGTCTGTTGTAGACATCGGCAATCATGGCCTTCCATTCCTCTCTGTTTTCAGTTCTCCTGATTAGTTTATTGTTGGGGGATTCATTCCTCATTGCTTAGCTTTTCAGACTGTCTGTGTATTTTATGCGTTGCCTTCTCCTGCCTTTGGTGCCACAAATCTTTATACTATTATAGGTACAACAAGTGGACCCAATTTATCATAATAGTTAAGCAACAACAACTACTAACTACAGCTTTATTGAACGAAAATAGTGTTAATACATTGTGTTAATATAGCATTTTTAGGAGACCTTGTAAACCTCATGAAAACGGTAAGCCTTATCTCTCATACTATTCATACTTTTTAAAAAGCATGCTAGGATTGCAAGAACGATGAGTGTCATCATTTGTGTGGCATTGAGGTCTATTGGTAGACCTTAAAATTCAGGATTGAGCCCTGGCATCATAAGTCAAAATTTAGTCCTTGAGAAGGGCTCCTCACTTACTTGTTGTTAGCTCAGATGCATGCTTAATGAGTACCTTGCTATACAGCCATCCCAAGGCAGACGGAAGTATCTGACGAAATCGTGTTTCTCTATGTTATGAAATTTTATTTTACCGTTTTTCATTTCAACTATATCTGTCTTGTTTCAAAGCCAGATCAGCTCATCTCCACTACAAATAGTATATTTGTCAAACTGACTTAAATAAACCATTTAAAACACTTCAAGACAAAAGTTAGTTATATTTTTCTCACAATGATAAAAAGTGTAGGTACATTGCTCTGCCTTGTAGCGGCAATTTATACAATAAAAGATTTAGTTAGTGTGCTACAGTTGCGTATCACTCCAACTGCTACTTCTTTGTGACTTCAGAAGGTATAGTGGTTAGTAATGGCCTGTCTGGAAACCTATGTAGAGTGCTATGACCATTTAATTGCAGATTAAGCACTGAGTGAAGAGTCTAATTTAATTTCAAACATTACACATGTCAGCTGGAGCAGCGCATTGAGCAACACAACCTGACGCAGCTTGCCCTGGAAGAGAAACGTTCTGAGCTTTTGTCTGTCGAGGCCCAGCTGAGGGACACTGAAGAGAGATATGTTGCAAGCACTGTCACCATTCAAGACAAACTGACACAAGATCTGAGGGTAGAATTAGTCGTTTTGTTTGTTTTGTATTATCAATCTGTAAGAATCATAATCCATATCGATTGCGCTCTTATATTTTAAAAAAATCTTCAAAAAAAAAGAAAAGTTAAGCGAATTCATTTCCAAAATAGATGAAAAAAAAAACTAATAGAAAAAGGCCAGAAAAAGGAGGGGTTGTTTTAACAAGTCATGTCTTTGATTTTCAAACCAACCTTTTCTGTATCTACTTTTCATAATATCTAATTATCTATCCACAAAAGAAATACAAAGCACAGGATAGCAAAGTCTGAATCTAATTTGCAGGGAATAGTTTTTTTTTTACAATATCTACATTTTTAATCTCTATAAAAACATATAAATTAATTACTCGTAAAAAAAGAAAGCAAAGAATAAAAAAAAACAGGTGTTCTAATATAAAACCCTCATAAACATTTCTTGTACAATCTAGGACTAAAATTGACCCATCAGTGGCCTATTGATTTATACTTGATATTTATAACATGTTTGTCTGTGTTATGAAGGCAAGTTATATCTAGAGTGGGGAATAAGTTAATGGTTACTAGTTTGTTTCTTTATCTAAAAAAAATTGCATTAGCTAACCCAAACATGATCATCTCTCATCATTGTTGTTCCTATTTGGCTGATACTATGGTTGTTTTTCTTCTTCTTCCATCCATCTTTTTCATAATCATATTCAACATTGTTTCAAGATAGTGTATTACTCTTATCTAATCCTCATAAAACACACTGCTACCTTCTGTCTATTGAACTTGTCTTCCCTGCGCAGGATGAAATTAGGCTGCTTCACCAGAAGGTTAAAGAAACCGAGTTGGCAGCAGAGAAGGACCGTTTCCTGAGAGACAAAATCTCAGACGATATGGCCAGCCTGGTGCAGGAAAACGCTGCCTTGTCTCAGGCTAAACTAGAAGTTGCTAAGCAACTCGAGAGGGTGAGATAAACAATTAAAATAAAAAAACCTCGCTTGCACACTTGAAATGTCTTGCCAACAAATTGTGATAATTTCATACACTTTTGAACGTTTGGAAGCCCAGAAAAATATTTTCAAAATATTAACGCGTTTGTAAAGGATTGCAGTATCGACTCATTTGCACTGGTTGTAAGACACATTGTTCTTGTGAAGAGCCAAAACTAACTCTAGGTCTAGTTTTATCTCTTTCCAGTGCACACCCAGCGCAGGTTGGCTAGCCGGATATCAAAATTTCTCCGCAAAAGTAAAGTTTGCAAGTAAAAGCAATGACAAACTTCAGAGTTATTGTGTCATGGGCCTACCTACCCTTTGTCCTGTGACCACATGTTTTGAATACATGATTAATTTTACTTTTCCTTGTTGGTTTTTTTTTTTTTTTTTTTTTTTTGTTAAAGAGAGAGCAATTTTCAATAAAGATCACTCAGCAGTTTTAACAATTGTGTATTTTGTCTGTTACTTTCCACCAAGACAAAAATGTCATACTTTATAAATCTTTTTAATGTGCTCTTTTTTCTTATCACTAATGGTAAAAAAAAAAGAATGAATTGTCCAAAATTTTATGAAATTAGGCTGACAAGTAACTAAAAAGTTTTCCAATTTTTTTTCCATCTTTCAACCTTTGGCTTACACTGAAATAAATCATGAAGAAAAGATAATTATGGAGAAAACAAAGTAAATCTGTTTGTTAACATTACTGATTCAAAACCAGTGCAGTAAGTTACCACATAACTATTTGGATTATTGTTTGCCATTGTTGTACTTATTACAATTATTGTTATTTTGCTCGTTTTTGTCGTTGTCTATCAGGAGAAAGAACTAAGAGATGGCACAAGCTACCGCCACTCTCAGACACTACAGGAAGTGACCTCTCTCAAGGAGAAGTTGCAGGAGAACGACTTTCTGCGGGAGCAGCTTCGACAGGAGCAGGACAAGTCCCGGCAATATTTGGAGCAGGTAGTTAACATTAGTCGTATGTCTGCACTGTGAGGTAGTGTTAAGAAAATGACCAATGGATTCTCCTTCATGCTAATAAATATTGCTTCCCCCAACCTCCTGCATCACCCTGTGTGCTAAAAAAAATGTCCATAGAGGCATAAATTCACATTTCAAGTTCAGATCTTAAAACGCTGACATTTTGTTTTCTATGCAATTACATTGTTGAGTAGGGTAGAACTAGACCTACTGTGACAATTTCAAAAGCCTGTTGACTGTAGCACATTACAGGGTGCTTGTAGAAATTTGTTCCTACTCACTCATTAACTTACTCAATTAATCACTCACTCACTATCCTTGGTCGCATATGAAAATATTTGCTGCCTGCAATGCTGTCTTCATCAAAGCTTTTCAGTTGTCTCTTTCATCTGTTGTAGAATGAATTTCTCTGCTGTTGTTCTTCATTCTGTCCTTCATGTTGACTAAATAGGCTGCTTTTAGTCTTCCTCTGCCTCTCATCTCTTCAATTTATCCTTGAACAATGTTTCAGTTCTTACTAACTGTGGATAACTTGTACATAAAAATTATGGATGATAGTTAAACTGCTATTTACAAGGCAAACTACTGTCTGTAAAGACAAAGCATTACTGCTGTCTGTTCCTGATAAAACACACTACTACCTTCTTTTTATCATACTTTTCTTCTCCAAGCAGGATGAAATTTGACTGCTTCACCATAAAGTCCTCATTTGGGGTTGAAGGGTAGCAATATAATAATTCTTTTTTTGGGGGGGGGGAGACCGCAATAACATTTTATATCTACTGTATATTGTCGCAATGGATGTGCATAGATAGGGTTAAGTAGCGATCTGTCTTAAAAAACTTCCCAATCAGTTAATTGTTGAAAAGATTTTGAGTTTTTCTCCCCTACCCTTTAAAAGGTGTTTATATTACTATAACAACCCCCCTTCCACCCCTAAGTTGTGTATTTCAAGTTACTGGTAACATAATTATTTTAAAATCTTTGAAATGCTTCAGCTAACCAATCAGGAATCGACCTCAAAAACTGTGGAGCTCTCTTTCAATACAGCCAAGTCTCGCATGGTTGAGCTAGAGGGAATGAAGAGTGCAACAGAGTCTGAGAACGCCCAGCTGAGGAAGGACAAGACTTTACTTGTGGATCACGTGGCTGATCTGCAGAGAAAGGTACTGCTTGCTCGGGGTCTCCCCTTCAATTCTGAATGCCCGTCTGTCTCTGTGTTAAACCCTCTCCGTTTTTCATCTGTCTGTCTTTTCTTTTTTTCCCCGCTAATTTTTTTTTCTAGTTTTGTCTTGTACATACTCATTCTTTAGGTCTTTCACCATGTTTGTTTTGTTGCAGATTATATCTGTTCCCTCTTTTTATCTAATTTTTATTTTGCGTATGAAAGTTACTACTTTGTTTTAAAGCTTTGGATCGTATAGGAGTTCATGCATTCAGTTCTACAACTTGAAAAGATATTTTTCTCTCTGTGATGAATTATTGTGATCATACCCAGGGGGATGTGGCTAAAACTGCCTAAATCTGCCCCGTCAGGCCGTGCTGGACACAATGAAATGTGTTTCAACCTTTTGTTTTACAAAGTTTCAAAGAAAGTGAAGGATATAATACTTTTTTTTCATTGGCCAAGTGTCCAGTCTTTTTCTTTTCCTAAAAACAATACCTGCTCTCTATGAGGCTACCATTGTTTCAAAGGATCAATATGGGAGGTGAAGTGCATAGTTTTTTTCTTGTAAGAAAACTAAATAAGTCAGATGTTGAACATGTATTACTCGAAAAAACGCATGATTTCTTAATAATTTAAAGCAACGAAAGCGTTTATATATTTCTGCAAAACTTTGATGCATTTCAAAGCTAAAAAAATTGCTCTCTTTAATAAAGCAATACCTTGAAATTTACAAAACTGCGACTTATTCACACTGGTTGCAAGACATACAGATAACGTAAACACACTCTTTACACTAAACAATGTCATCTTTACTATTTCCTCTGTCCTGTCTGTCCCCCATAGATGGAAGACAAAGACAGGGAGATCCTTGACCTCAAGTCAAGCGTTGGGGAGCTCGAGGCACGTTTACGGAACGTTGACCTACAGAAGAGCCTCGAGATGACGCAGCAAAGCCAGCGCTGGGAAGAGTTCAGTCGGCTGGCAGACAGCATGAAGAACCTCTCGCATACCATGATGACGCAGACTTCAGCAGCGTCCAACTCTCCGCGCCTTGCGAACCCACAGCAGTATTAGGTGCAGTTAGAGTTGAGAGTTAGAGAAATCGTTTCACCTTCAATGAAATTATTGATAAATAAGCAAAAAATGAAAATAGAGATGTTTTGAAATTATGTTCAGGGGTTCTTGTTCATTTAAAGTTTTGGAAATTCATTAACAAATTAAAATAAAACAAATATTAAGGAATTTTATCCTTAAAGACGACCAGTTTTAGAGCACAGAAAAACAGGCGGCCTATCTTTTACGTGTGCCTAATTTAGCATTAGTATATTGTTGATTATGAGAATCCGAAAAAAAAAGATCTTTCTAGGGGAAAATGGTGTCTGAACTATGACAAAAACTTGGAAATTAAATGCACTTCTAAAGTAAAGACAAATCAATTTTTAAATTTGTGAAAAAAATTACTCTAATCAATGCAAAGTGGCATAAAAGTGCTTGCAAAAATTTCAAACTTGGATTATTATCTTTTGATAAATAACAAATTTTGGGATAGAAAGCCCCCTAATCATACGGCCTAGAAGAAGGCATGTCATCACTTTTGGCCACATTTAATGCTAGGCGATATAATGACAAGTTCTCTCACTCAAAATTATTTGTATGAAAAAGCAAAAAGTTCATATTATTCCTGTTAGATTACTTTGCATGCAAATTTTTAAATATTTTTGTACCAGTTGTATACTCATTATTAGTAAACCTTTGTACAAGAAACTTTTATTTTAAAAGTTAACATTTATATTATTATATATTTAAAAAAAAATCGTTTTTGTCAATCTTCATACTAGTACTGAAGCTATTAGGCTCTGCGTAAGTTTTATACCAAGTAGTTTAATGGTGAAAAAACAATAAATTTGTTGTTTTCGTTCTGTTTAGGCACTGTTTTGTTTCTTTCCAGTTGTGGCATGTTTTATTTCTTTCTGGTTGTAATGTAAAGAAGAAAAGATTCTGTTATGTTGTTCAAATGTTTTGTAATTTGATCAAATAAAACAAAGGGTTAAGTGAGAAAGCGGTATAAAGAATGAGTATTTTTTTCATGTCTTCTATTTTAGAACTGAATTAAGCTAATAGAGAAAATACTGCTTGACTTATGTCCATCCACATTTCTCTTAGCATGCAATTTATATACCATTAATATATACCTCAATGAATAACTCAACTTGCAAGCTGCACTGTTTGGACACATAAGCTATGAAAATGGAACTGTTGCCAATAAGAAACTTCTGTATTGTTTATCTTAAAAAAATCTTTTTCTTATAATTTTTTTGACTTTGTTTTTACCTTTTTACAGGTTTTAAAAAATATGGAATTTGAACTTCTACTTAAGTTTAAAAAAATTCAAATCTATTGTATCTTTATGTTTGAACTTTAAGTGTTTATTATTGTCTTGGAACAAATCCCAATCAGTTGGATGCTGGAATTTTCATCTTAAAGGTGTTGATTTAAAAAAATGCAAACACAATTTCCAAGCTTACAAACATTTTTTAACGTCTTGAGAATAAAGTTATTTTGTTTGTATAAAATTGAAACACACATAAAAAATGTCCTATTTCATGAGTCTCTTTTAATTACGGGCATCGGTTTAATATTGAAATTTCCTATAACTATATGACTTATTGTAACGCATTGCAAGACATAGGCCTATATCTTTATTCGTTTGGGCCAAACCTTTCAAGATGAGAGATTCAGTTAAGTTCTGGTTATTCTAAGAAATGCGATGGTCTTTATTTGTCTTTGCGTTGTTTTCCAAGAGGTATTGGGACAGTGTGGCTCTGGTGGTTTGCGTATCGGACTCGTGATTGTGCGGTTGCAGGTTCAATTCCCAACCACGACTGATGTTGTAACTTCCTTAAAAAAGCAATTTGTCCACACTTTCCTCGGTCTACCAAAATGTAGCATGGGAACGTGGCTGAAGGCAGTCGAATGCTACTAATTGAGGACTTAACTGGCTGCCCTACTGTAATGCTCTGAAATATGTTTTGAATTTGCTTTGAAATGTATTGGCCTGCCATTGGAAACATGTAAAGCCTTGAGACTGCCTCTAGCAATGAAAGACTATAGCCATATTTTCTTGGAATTTTTTCCTTTGTTTCAGTGATAGTTTTGTCATTTCTTCTTAATGGCAAAAGTTCAGAACTAGATGCACTTGTCTTTTATCACGGGAATCTGTCTCCAAAATCTAAGGGAAACCAAAGATTGTTCAGGTTGTGTTTTCACAATAGTTTATGTCCATGAGCCAATACACTGTGATATGTCTGAGCCAAGCACTCAATAAATGTTACCTTGTATTGATTGTGGCATTTTGTCGATGGTTGGTGTTCAAGACAAAATGTTTTACAAGAAATCAGTTTTGTTTTCTTGCACATTTATTTTGCAATCATAGAAACTATACATTTGTATCCATAATGTATTTTTATTAAAACTTTTGTGATATTTTTACAATATTAAAATAAATTACTAGTTTTAGATGTAATTATTTGAATACATTACAAATTATAACCAAAGCATACATTTTCCCATATGATACCTCAAAATTTCAATGCTATTTATTTAGTAGAAAGAATTGTCCACATGCTTTAGCTTCTTTTATTTACTTTGGGGATACAGTCTTTGTTAAATTATACTTATTTTAAGGGAAAAAGGCGTTTGTCTGATTTAAAAGAATACAAAAAGCAAGTTTGAATTAAGGGTGTTTACTTTCTTTTTTATACTGAGTAAAATGAAATAAACATAAATTTAAATATAGATTAATGTGTAAATTCCTGGAATATCAACATTCCCTCAAAACACTTCGGTTCCCTCAGTTGTCAAATTTTTTTTCTGTTTCAATATGTGGACACGGGTAACTCTGAGGTAGAACAGCATGGATTATTGACAAAAAAAATCTCTCATCATCGTGTTTTGTGAAAGGCAAACTTTACTGGTAGTAGAGGCTGTGTGATGATATGGTATGATGTAATAACACCCAGAGATAGCCAGGGTTTTGCAGGAGATGGTTGGCTACTGGGCCCGGTTAGCCCATCAACCATCCTGGATCTCATACTCTTTTGGCTTTGTCGTCCTCAGCGGACCGATAATGTGCGGTCTCTAATGTGCTGTAGGCTTAAACCTAAAACGACTTTCTAGATTTTTTCCTCCTGCTTGCCATTTCATAAAATGATAAATGTGCTTGTGTTAGTTGATGTTCAAAAGCACAAATTGCATATGTAGTTGTTTGTAAAAATATTAACAAAGATAAAATTTGCCTTCTCTGAGAATGCTTCATGTGTAAGCTTAGGAGTTGTGAATGTAAACAAAAAACTTGCTGTAAAACTTACTTATTTTATATGTCTCAAGTCCAGGGTTGACTGACTGAGAAGTCGGAAATTATGGTTTTGAGAAAACTCCATTTAAAAGTCTTTTTTTTTCTCTCTTTTCTCAATGTATCAAATATACAAAAGTTTTCCCATCTTTTCACAAAATGTTGATAAATTTATGAAAGCCGTGTTCAAAACAGTAGCTTCCTTAAAAGTGAAATTTGCGATATCCACCTTGTTCACAATGGACGCAAGACGCCTTCTTTTCTTCACTAGCAAAGATCTTTTCCTCTCAAGTAACAGGGATTTTTTTGTAACATTTTTTTGAAAAAAACTTTCATTTTTTTTACTTCATAGAATTATGAGGAAATAACAAATGTCAAAGAAGGGTGAAAGCAGTTTGAATATAATTATTATTTTCTTTCTATCTCTGATACGTGATGTGATTTGATATTAAATTGAAAAAATTGTGTGCCTCGCGCCTAGGGTGAATGACACCGAAGTGGATAACCAAAGTTTTTGAGAAAAGTCCATTTTGAGGACCAAAATTGTCTTCTTTTTGTCAATATGTTAAGTTTTGACCCATGGAAGCTAAAAAAGCAGTGTTTAAAAAATATAATATGAAAACTATGACATACGATTCATTCGGACTCTTTGTGAGATCTATATTACTTTGCCTTGGAATGAGATGTATTGAGGTACAGATTTTTTCTTTACATTTTTTCAGGTAATGTTTACTTTTTGTAATTTTAAGAATAAAAATATAAAATATCAGGTAAAAAATCTGTGATATTATTGGGCAAAAATTTTTATGTGATTTGTCAGTAGTGAATAAAATATTGGTATCGTTGACAGCTTTATTTCTCTGTTGTCTGTGAATATGTAATGCCTTTTAAGTCACTGTCGATAGTTATTATGTCTTTTAGTTGAATAACTTTTGAACTGTGACATCTGCATAAAAATCAAGAATAAAGTGGAGGAGCAGGGGGAGAAGACGAAGGAAGAGTAAGAAGAAAAAAACACAAAGAAAAAGGAAGTGAAAGTCAGAGAGAGAGAACAAACAGTAGTTTTCACTTATTTCAGGCCAGTATTTTATACTTGATATTATGGGAGTGCCTTAGCAGAAAAATTTTGTCAGACAATTTGCGGTGTAGGATATTAGAAAAAATTGTCTATAAACATTTTGCGTAGTTTAAATGCAATGTTAGATCTCAGGGTTAAGAATAAAGCTAGATAAATAATTTTTTTAAGATGCAGAACAGAATTTCAGGAAGTGTTACAACTTACAATGTCTAAGACTTTCTTACTGAAGTGTAAGCTGTTTTAAACGATAGTGTTCTAGTTTCTTTTTTTTTTCTTTCAAGGTTTGATAGCTTGATCGCCATCCATTTAAAAAGCCAGCAAGAGCTGAGTCTTCATAAAAGTTATATTAGTTAGACATACATTTAAAAAAAAAAACACCAACTGTTTTCTTAGCCTTTGCTGTATGACAAGCTAAATGATAGGTCTATTGCTCGAACCTTAAAAATTTGTTTGGAGTAGTTTCCCTTTAACACTGGGTAGTCTGTAAGCTAAGAATTAGATTAAACTTTTTAGTTTTAGTTCTTCTGCTAAGCTACCCACCCCATAGAACACCTCACAGAGAGATTTTCATTGAGTATTTTTACACATAGGAGAGGTTCGTCATGGAGCAGTTTTATAATCTTTTTTTGCAGCTTTTCACAATTGAATCAATTAAGGCAAACAAAATTGTAGAAAGGATAACGAAAGACAATATGTCCGTCTGGTGCCAGTCTCCTTTTTATCACTATACAAGTTTTGAGCTCTCTCCCTCAGACGTCCTTCTGTCTGTCCGCTACATTCAACTCTGTCATTCTATGTGTAAGGATGTGCGACTGACGTTCTTCTGTCTGTCCGCCATATTCAGTTCTGTCACTTTCTGTGTAAGGATGTGCAGCTGACGTTCTTCTCTCTTGACCGCTTTATTCAGCTTTGTCACTCTGTGCAAGGATTTACGACTGATGTGCTTCTGTCTTGACTGATACATTTAGTTCTGTCCCTCTAAGTGTATGGATATGCAGCTGACACCCTTCTCTCTTTAACGCTATATTCAGCTTTATCACACTAAGTGTAAGGATTTTGATTGACATTCTTCTGTCTTGACCTCTATATTCAGCTTTATCACACTAAGTGTAAGGATGTTCGGCTGACGCTCTTCTCTCTTTTACGCTATATTCAGCTTTATCACTCTAAATGTATGGAGGTTGGTTGACTTCCTTCTGCATTGACCTCTATATTTAGCTTTATCACTCTAAGTGTAGGGATGCTGGTTGACTTTCTTCTGTCTTGACCTCTATATTCAGCTTTATCACTCTAAGTGTATGGATGTTGGTTGACATTCTTCTGTCTTGACCTCTATAATAAACTTTATCACTTTAAGTGTAAGGATGTTG
>BMAT01010532.1:44257-54350 GCA_019649035.1 Elysia marginata | reverse complement strand
GTACGCGTAGTGAGACACGGTGCGTGTGCTAAAGGTCTCTAATAAATCTATAAATTTCCTTACAGGTTTGTAGGCCTATTCTTTGGAATTTGATGTGTGATGATTTAAATATTTAAATTTGAAAGATAAGAGTAAATAACACATAATATAATTACTACTTGCTTATTGCCAAGCTAAATTTGCATACAAAACAAATTGAATGCAAAATTCTCACAAGTTCCTCTCTCACTCCGTAACTTTCGCTCACATGCCAGAATTACCTTCAAGTAAGCAGGAAAATTGTAAGTCTTGCTTTTAATACAACATAATAAAATATGCTCTGTCACAAATAACAGATTTCAAAGCTATCCAATAATATTCTTTATATTTTATGTGTATCCGGAAGTATGCCTAACTTATAAAGCTCAGAAATTGTTAAAACAGAAGATAAAACAACAACGCTTGGTCCATAACTATAATAGACCTGGAAACTTAGAAGAGACCGCCCAGTCTCGCTATGACTTTATGGTAACAAAGGAAGGCGTTAAAATATGGACCCCGATTTAGTATTAAAGTAAAAAGAACGAATGAAACTTATCGTTTCCTCACGGGCTAACGATGTCGAATCTTCAATATCTGATGTCTCAGCCAACAACAAAAAAGTATTCCAGACTGGAGACAATTATTCTGTGGCTTCGGACAGATGTGTCTGTCTTTAATGTGGCCTTATTCAAAAATCGGCCGTGTTAAAAAAAAAAAGGGATTCATAAAAAGAAAATTGAAAATGAATATTTTTTTTGGGTATTATCAGCGATGCATTGAGATAAAAAGCATCGAGTAAGCAGGTAAAGGGGGTAAATAGAATGAAGAACAAAGCAACAGACTGAGATACGGTTTAGGAGAAGCTGAAGAGAAAGGAATGAGGAAATCTAAACAGCTGCCTTTAGATCTGTATTTTTTTAGAATAAAACAAAACGGAATAATCCAAAATGAATTGTTTTTTGTTGTGAGTTAAAGGTTAGGGAAAAGGAATACCAAATATGAATGGATCAATCACTGAAGTTAAAATTATGAACTAATGGCAATATTAAGTGGCATTTTGGCAACGTATAAAGTCCATTCAGTTGGGTAGGCCTATAAGTATCAAAACGATACATGTTATAATCGAATTTGGACGAGTCACCAGAACATGTTCGTCACTTCATTCAGGATGGAAGCCATTTTACATCATTTGCAATACAGTTCAGAAAAAAACAACCACTTGAAAAAGTAAAGAAGATTAAAATGACAATACCCTTATTTAAAGTAACGGGTGGTTCATTTAAATAATGTAAAATTTGATATGAAAACATAGAGATATCTTATCGAGACAGTGATCAAATTGTTGCATGCTGTATTATAGGCCCCTATAGGTTAATATATAATATACATATTTTTTTTTATTCCTTACGCTGAAGATGTTTAATCAAAACAGTATAAATTTAAACAGACGAAGAGCTTTCATGAGTTAAATTTTGTCCATTTTTAATTGTGAAAGGTTATTAAAAGTGTTAAATCTAAGTATTGTATCGGATAATTGTGTTACATGTAAATCTCGGTCTCGGCAAACCTATGCTAAAATTATTTGTTAAATAATCGTACAGGTTAGATTTAGATCTAGATAATAATCTAAACTTAGGTATCGGCTTTGAAGTTATGATACCTTGATTTGATATCCTTTCAAGCTAATCTATAGTGAGATTTATAACTGCAAGTTGGCATCGATCTCGGAACTCATAAACACATCAACATTTGGCACAGGATTCGTTACACAATTGAGACGCAGAACCTAGGCCTAAAGGCTAAAACAGAAGGAAATATGACACCCGAAGCCTACAATCCAATAAAAATGGCCTCCAAAACCTAGTCTAGATATAGGCGTAATACAGACTCTAGGTACAGATACTTTCTTTATTGAGCCCTAAATCTAAATAATCTAAATTGACTTTTAGATTGAAGTCACATTTTTAGTCTCTTTACCTAAATTTTAGATCTATACCTGACCTAAGTTCTACAGATTTCAACAAACGAAGCGAGCCAAACCATTTATTTTTTTATTTTTGCGTGTTCTACTACTCTCCACCTTGAAAAAAATGATAGGCGGAAGTGTGTAAAATTTGACATCTCCTTTCTTACTAATATGACTGTTGGTAGGTTATTACAGATGAACACTCTTTAGACACATCCGCTATGCCTGAAAATACAGTTTGCGCTGTTTGGGTTGTCCCTGTTATACCTAGGTAAAGAAAGAACTTGAGCATTGAAACCACGACCTAGTTGTAGTTAAAGGGCCTAGTGGTCACAACTCAGACATAACGTCGCAGGTTCCTTATTTTATCCTCTTTTTACTTCTTGCCTATGTATCCAAAGTTCTTTATGGATTTTTCTTTTGACTATATCTCTTCATATTGGACTCGTTTGATTCGTTTTTTTGTAGTAATCTAGGACCTCCGTTTTGTCCTTGGTTCAAATATTTATAACCAACGCGGATTATTTCCAGCGGAACAATGCAACTCTGTGGGGAAACAGCGCAAACAGACGCGCTGATTCCGAGGTTGTCTTAATTGTTTAATCTTTTGAAGTATCGAATTTCAAATATTGGGTGTTGCAAACAACGACAAATATTTACCCGGATCCAGCAGTTGTGATGTCAGACTGACGTCATATGATAAACTAACCGATTCAAACTTTGTTGTTTTTTTTAATTCTAAAATCAATTATTCAAGAATTTTCTGAAGATTTTAAAGTTTTGTGGAAAGAATCTGTAATTTTCAAAGAATTGGGTATGTCAATAAAACAAAAGATGAAATATTTTGCTTAAGCTCGTTTTCTTCGTTCTCCTTGATCTATCAATAAGGGTATCGATAACGATGAGATTATAAAAATAATATTATAATAATAATAAAATATTAAAAATAAATAATAAATACAATAACAATAATAAAATTATTTTCTACCGCCTCTTCCTACATATTAGGTTAGAAGCTTTTTACAATGGTCTGTCTACGCAAGCAAACGATGCTGAAATAATGACAATTTTGTATGAAAAAATACTCCATTAATGATTCGAACAAACAGAAGGAAAAGAAAACTTGCATGTTCAAGAATTAAAGGAAAAAAGGATATACATTGACCATCAGTAGTTGGATAAGTTTCTCCAGACAAACTAATTAAGGTATTCATATGCTGTGAACAAATATGTTTTCAATAGGGTCTTAAATTGATTTACAGACGTAGCCTCCCTGATAGAAAGGGGAAGAGCATTCCAGACTACTGGTGCACATTGCACCAAGGCTCTATTGCCATCTTTTCTGATGGTTTACACGGAACTGAGAACACAGTCTTATTACATGATCTTAAGTTGCGAGTAGGAGTGTGCAAACTTATAAGACCTTTAAGATAATTAGGGGCATAGCCGTGAACGGCAAATAATAAATTAAAACTCTTAAAGGTTAAAAACCCCTTCAAATTTACCTCCAAGCTGATTATGCGATCTCCAAGAAAGATTTAGCTTTTAAGAATGGATCACAATAATATTTTTTTTTAAATATACACATTCAAGGACGACAAAAACACACAAACACACAAGAAACGTAAAGGAAGTTTCAAAGGAAAAGGCAAAATAAAAAGAAAACATATACGAAGTTTAAATATTAAAATTAAAAATGTAAATAAATTGCTGAATTTGTTATGGTGCGTGTGTGTGTGTGTGCAAAAAGCGTGTTTATCTAGTTAGATTTACAGCACTAGTGTGAACAGGCCAGAAATAAGTTAAAATCTGTTGACACAGCTACAGTTTTTATGATGATCTATAACATTTCAAATCTACATTGATTATTGTCTCATTCCTGTTATTTTATTCTCGGAAAAAAACAACTTATATAAAGAAATAAAAACGATAATTATACGAATTCATCCCGCATACACTACGAACAAGTCGAAAGTCGCAATTTTCAAATGACCAGAAGTTCATACTTAATCAATGCATTTTCCTGCACTAAATGCTGTCTAAAACTTCATGAAAGTTTTAATGTTCAGTTAAAAGTTATCAAAACTTGGTTTTTTCAATATTGAGAAAGAGAGGGAAAACAGTTTTTCAAATGAGTATTTTATCAACATTAACAATGTATGGCTCCGTGGTCTAGTAGTAAACGCTCGGCTTTCGGACC
The DNA here is from genome assembly GCA_019649035.1 of Elysia marginata. NCBI lineage: Eukaryota > Metazoa > Mollusca > Gastropoda > Plakobranchidae > Elysia > Elysia marginata. The sequence goes on along the minus strand of BMAT01010532.1, from coordinate 50,163 downwards.
GAGAGGTCTGAGGTTCGAGTCCTGCTTTCGGCAGGTCGACGTTTAGTCCTTGAGAAAGGCTATTTACACACATTTCTTCGCCGCACTCATGCGTTAAAGGAGTGCCCGGCTATAGGCAGTGAAATATCTTGTCAGTGTGCTAGAGTGATGTGCTTCATTAGCTGCTCCTCTGTGAGTTCAGAAGGTGATTTAAAAAGATATTGGCCTGTCGGGGAACCCATGTAAGACGATTAGAGCACATTAGTGGATTAGGTTGCTATATAAAAACATTCTTTACTTCAGTTTACTTTACATACACAATCTCAATATCCGACTGGTCGCGAAAAAAAATGTGTCATTTAATGAGTTAGGTAGGAGTTTTGTAAGTGACAATCATAAAAGCTCATATCAAACATAATGTTCGAAATTATTTATGAAACGAATTCTTTCACAAATCATCCCTGGGGAAAACATTTTACAGGAATGGCCTTGAAGTAAGGTTTCTTCAAGGCTATCGGCACGCTTTGTTTTTGTATAATTCTCATTTTAAGATCAAAGAAGAACTGGAAGTTGTTCGGCGCAAAAGCCTCAACTGCGCAATAATAAATTGAACGAGGCAGTTGTCTGCAATGTTCAGCACTTTTCTGTATTACTGATCCCAGTTTTGTGCATTGAAATAAAAAACCACGGCTATGAGATGTCTCAAGCTAAATGGTAGTGTTTTAAATAGTTATAAAAAAAATGAGCTGGGATTGAAAAACAAACCTCAAACGTTTGTCTTGAAATTCATTTGGTGGTTGAGGTGGTAGAATATATTCACTATGACCTGCACGAAATGTACGGTTCCAATCCTATAAATCATTTTAATGTTTAAGAGCTGGTTAGGCTGTTTAAATTTTAACGTCTCATTTCAACTACAAGGTTGTATCAGAGACGGCGCTTGGGACAATGAAAAGCGTGCTGCCACACTGTGATGTAAGGAGCGCTTGCATACACCACACCCAGTCACATTATCCTGACACCGGGCCGAGCAGACTTAGCACTAAATCCATAATTCCAGACACTAGGCGGATCAGTTGCTAATACCAATTTTAAAGTCCTTGGTTTGACTCGGCCGGGGATCGAACACACCTCCCGATCTCTGAGCGAGTGTCTTACCGCTAGGCCACAGAGCCGGTCAGGCGACATGGTACATATATATAAGCGATGTTTCTCCAAGTGGCGAAGCGGTGGGTGCTAACGGTATTAAAAGTCGAAGGTTCGAATCATGCTATGGGCAGACATTGACGACATTTCCACTTAAAGTCTACTTCTCTCCACAACTAATTTCATACCTTTAAAATCTTTCAGTTCCTTGAGTCTAAAAATCCATCTTATATCCAGCGTCTAATGTCTGCAATAGGCTACTTTGGTATGCGTGTAAGCCTAATAAACTAATTATTAAAACGTACCACAATGAGAACTTTCGAGCAAATTTTCTTTTAAATAATTTTAATAAATTTCTAACATTTTTTTTAAATGTTTCAAACAGCTTAGACTCAACCGAAAGGTAATCTTTCGAATTCAATCAATATCAGATAACGTACTAAGATTCCAGAACTTTCGAAATAATTTAAAGATGGTCAGATAAATAGTTAGTAGAAATTTTAATGCGAAATCAGGTACCATCCTAGTATTTCAAACTTTAAGAAGGATGATAACTTGTATGTCTTACAATCTGATATTATCTTTTTTTTCTACATTCTTTTTATCATAGTTGATGCCTGTTGAGAGCTTAATCATTCTTTACGAGTTACTTATTTTAAAGTGTACCTTAAAAGTAAATTTATGTCTGCCTCAAACTATCCCATGTATGCTAGCGAGTATTGTAGGTTCAAATCCCACTTTTTACATAGCGCCTCGTAAGTTTGGTAGTTAACGCTATCGAATATTTTACTTCTCTTTAAAGTAGTTTTATTCCTTCAAAAAATGTTTGGCGACCAGTCAAAAATGTCAGAAGTCGGAAATCTGATTTTGAGAAAACGCCTTTTTAAATTATACTTACTCCTTTGTTTCTCTATATTTTAGATCGGAGAAATTTCTAATTCCCTTGCACAACATTCTTCTAACCTATCGCAATTTAAACGTTTGTAAGCTTCGAAAAATGAACATTAAAAACAGCGTCTTGTATTGTAGAAATTGCGACATCTGATCCACTTACACTGGTTGTGAGGCCATATGTTATAGCTAATAGCTTCATGACCATTTTCAAGAGTGTTTATAAGCAGTTCAGCGTTTAATATCATGAGGCATGGTTAATCTTAATATTTTCCTGTATCTTTCCCTTCTGACAATAAAAAAGGCATCGAGAGGTATCCTGTTTCTAAAAATAGATGCCACCGATATCATTCTATTCTATCAAAATGTATTTGTTTAATTGTTTCGTTTTTTCATAGCATGAAGCAATACGGAAGGCTGTATTTATTTTGTTTTAGTTTTTTAACGTGATATTTCATACCTTAATATTTGTGGCCGTTCGAGTCCGTAACATGACAAAGGGAAATTTTCATTGATTGGTTCATAAGCTTTAATGTTTTTCTAACTTGTTCATCAAAGATCCAAAAACGTCTTTTAATATTCAAAAACTTTTGGACGTTTTCAATTTTTTTTTCTTTTCCGCGGGCTGATGTTTCTCAATCATAATAATTGTGTTTTTTTGTTATATTAGCATATACATGGAGATATGGTTTTATATGAAATGAAAAGTCAGTTAATGAAGCAATAGATGAAGAATGGAGATATAGGAGAAAGATAGAAAGAGAGACAAAGGAAACGAGAGAAAAAGAGAACGAGAGATCATGTTCAACCCAGAAACACACAGAGCGGGAGAGAGAAAGATATAAAGAGAAAGATACAGAGATACAAAAAGACAGAGTGAGGCAGATTGAGGGAGAGAAAGAAAGCAAAATAAAAACGAATTAGTTTTTAAAAAAAAGTGAAAGCTAGAAAAAAAGAAAATGACATTAATATAAAAGAGGTTTATCGAATGTATTCAAGTCGGTTTTATAATTATTTTTTAAAAATACGATCTACTCAACGTTTTTTTTTGCGAACGGTCTTAGGAAGTTGTTAAAAAAAAGTAATATATTCTTTGAAAGCATTCGTATTTCATCCTCAAGTTTTCATTTCTTTCTCGAGACCTCCGCATCTCTCAACCCATAACAAGACGTAAATTAAGTGTGTGGCTTTGAGCATGACATAGAGTTAAAGAAAGAATTCTTTATGAAATTATGATTTTATGCAAAGTAAAGAAACTTTTTTATTTCTGTAAACAAATTCTTTCTGCTGATAGAAAGTCCCCGTTGAACCACATTTATATAACAGAAAATAACTGACAAGCACAACTATTGATAAAGAAAGAAAGGAATAAAAGAGGGAATTACCTCACCTATGGAGTGACTAGAAGTTTTGGCCTCTCGTCCTCTTTTTTTGAAAGATGAAACTCCTGGCAAACCACAATCAAAACTCGTTCTTTTCCTACAAGTAGAACATTACGTCACTAAACTCTGTAGCTTTGATCTAGCGAGCTTCAAGTGCTAACCGTGACGCTTTACTTCTTCGTTGTTTCGCGATGTATAGAACTGCGTAGTTCGAATCTGTTATCAATTAAGAATGTATCCCTTATTCGATGTCTAAAACCACTTAATCTTGGAATTTTTAGCACAAAATTAGATTTTTCTTGTTTCCAAAAAGAAAAAAAAAATTAAGAGCTGTAGATTAAATTTGATAGCTTGCTGCAGCTCGTGGGGCTTCTTGAATAGTTGTGATACTGTCTAAAGCTTTTATTTATTTTTCACTCAATTTTAGAGTAATTTAAAGATACAATGTTGCGGCGAGTCTAAAATAGTCTATTTTGCGATAAAAAATAATAATCATAACAAAAGATCGTCTTTTTCCTCTAAATCCTTTTGAAAGCAAATACACTAGCTAGCTATCGTCTTGCTGTCTATGATACACCTCTACCCTGAACCGTTACACAGTGGCCCAGCTCTTTCTTCTACTCAGCCCCACGCGTCTTCAAGCAATCACACAATCGGCCCTCGCTCCTGAAGAAAAGGTGTATAACTGTAACTCAATGATTTGCCGAGTTCCTTCCCTTGATGCCTTGTTCCGATTGTGAGGTTGCCTAGTCTACCCGTCCCGTCTGAGCAGCTACTCACAGGACCTGTCTCCTCCCTGGCATTTTATGCTGACAGTTGGCGGGCTTATCCGCCCCCATTATACTTACTTCCTGCCCCGCCCTTCTTTCTCTTGAGGAACTAGATCTAATAGGTCTATAGGGTGGTATTTCGCGTCTCTGTAGTCTTGGCAAGTTCTGGCGCAATGCCTCTGACCTAAATCCACGTCACAAGTTTGGAAACACTGATCTCCTCACCCTTTCTTGGTGCAGATGGAACACCCCTTTGTGTGGCACGATATGGAAAGGATATTACGCAGCTTAGTAAACAACATTCTCATAGGCCACTTTTGATACACTATTCAGCACTAACAGGTAGATATAGGTCAGAACCATTGTTTTGCGGTTAATGCAAAAAAAAAAAAAAAGAAAATCGGATGCCGCGTTTTTTTTTTATATTTTCAATTCGTTAATGTTAAAAAAATGCGTTTTTGATAAACTTCCAAAAGTGGAAGAGTGCATGAAATTATCACATTTTTTTGGGATAGAATATTTAGAGTTTCCTTGTGGAGCAGCTTGGCTCAGTGGTTAGAACTTGAGATCCGGTGGTGGCGGGTTGCATTTCAAACCACGACGCATGTTGTAACTGCCCTAGGAAAGCAATTTATCCACATTTTCCTCAGCCCACCCACCTGTAAGATGAGTACAGGCTAGAGGCAGTGCTTAAGATTCGTGGAATGTTAGTAGCAGGCCTGACAGGCAGTCATACTGTAATGCTCTGAAATATCAGTCTAGATTTAAGGATACTTTTCAAGCCCAATTCCACTTCAAAGGTGCTCTCAGGGCTTGGGTCCCAATCACAATCTACGGGCTGCCACCCAGAGACTAGCGGGGATACCATGACTTAGCCTCAGACGGTCACATTATACTGACACCGACCCAACCAGTAGGGGCCCGGACTGTGCTCGGCTGAGGCTCAAACCCGCGACCTCTGGGCCATGAAGCGAGGCCTCTACCAACTGAGCTATCTAGGCCCCTCTGAAATATCAGTTGAATTTGATTTGGTATGTAATGGTTTGCTGGGTGAAATATGTAAAGTCTTGAGACTGCCTTAGGCGGTGGAAAACTATGACCATGCTTTTTTTTAATAATGAGAGAAAGAAGAAATTTTTAATTCATTAGGTGCTTTCTAGATATAATAAAAAAAATATCGGACACCCGACTTCGTTGAACTGGTTGCGAAACACAAATGCAGGTCAACCGGGGTCAATCAAGGTCAACCAGGGTCAGCCAGGGTCAACCCAGGATCAATCAAGGTCAGCCAGGGTCACCCAGGGTTAATCAAGGTAAACCCAGGGTCAACTAGGCACATTTAAGTTCTTGACATAATGATTTATTTACAATTTAAATTTGAAGTCAGTTGTATTCCCCTTGCGTTTTGAAAATTAGTAAACTTTAGCTTCAACTATTCTGAGAGTTTTTTTTATATTCTTGAAGCAAACACAAATGGTTTTTGTTTGTTTCAAATCAGATTTTGGTAGTTAAAGGGCTCTATTTAAAAGCTAGTCGAAATAACTATGTGTCTTATTTGACCGTGGTTTTTGTTTGTTACAAATCAGATTTTGGTAGTTAAAGTGCTCTATTTCAAAGCTAGTCGAAATAACTATGTGTCTTATTTGACCTGCTGGCCCTCATGTTTCCAGGTCTACAGCAAAAGCAAAAGCAACAACACATAAATAAATACTCTCACCGAGAACGTAAAATGTTATAT
>BMAT01010532.1:13413-23876 GCA_019649035.1 Elysia marginata | reverse complement strand
CCAGAGTTTATGTTTTCATAGTCCTCTAGATCTATATCTGTCCCAAGACCTACGTTCTCTTAATTAATATCTAGATGAAAGTCAAGTTTATAGATACATTGAATCTAGATTGTAGATGTAGATTTAATCTCTCAAAATCATTTCTCTCTTGACAGCTGTTTTAATGCCTTTGTTTTCTTCATATCCTCGCATAACTGAGTATTAAATGTGTTAGTTTTACTTGAACAGATCTATTTGCAGATGATTATAAATGTCACCTTCTTTAAAATATTTTGCCTCTCGATCCAGTGTTAATCGTCCAGCCCAAAAAATTCCAACCTTTTAAGTATCTCTTTCTCTTTCCCTGTTACTATTTCACATCCTCTATATGCCGTGTTTTTTATACATAGTTATTCCTTTGTCAACATCTTAATTTTACGAAGCAAATCTGGACATTCTGAGTAATAGGAAAAAAAAACACATCATAGGTTGAGAGTATGACAAAACAAAACAAAAAAAACCTCGCGCCAAATTTAAACTATATCTAGGCCTAATCTAGACTCTAAGTTTAAAAAGTACTCTAGATCCATATCTTAATCCTAGATTATTTAGTTAATTCCTAGATGTAATCAGGTTTGAAGACATTTAATCTAGAATTTATAGATCTATACCTAATTCAGATTATAGAACGATGTCGGAAAGCCGGCAAAACTATACATGTATTTTAATTAATTCATTATGAGTGCCCTCCCTTTTCCGATCCTTTTTTAAGGTGAGGGGGGGTGTTAAAAAATGACTACCATCCTTAACCTCATAAAAAATGAAAGAAAATATGACACGCAGAGTGTAACATGAGCAAAAGTTAAATCAAAGCCTGCCTAATTAGGCCTAATCTATACTCTAGGTTCAAATGGTCTTATTAGAAGTTAAATAGTTTACTATCTTAAATCTAGATAATCTAAATTAATTTCTAGATCTAATTCAAGGTTAACACTTAATATACATTTCAGGTCTCATCTCGACTTTCTGAGAAACGGGCCACACTAAAATTTAATTATGTTTTTTTTTCGCCTTCCAATCTTCTTTTGGTGTAAAAAACTAACTACATTTAATTATCAAAAATAGTATTCCCTTTGCCACAGTTTTTTTTCTTTAACTTTTCATATTTTTACGTTCTATTTTTTTTTCAAATTTTAAGCATAACAGCTTTAACAACTGAATGCGAACTTAGATCATAGCAGGAATTTTTTTGAAAACAGTGCACAAAGAATATCCAACATAAAATATAAAAAACACATCATAGAAAACAGGTAATTCATTAAACAAAAATCAAACTTTAGCAATGGCTAGGTTCAAGTCTAGATCTAGGCGTTCACACAGTTTCGTATTTTAAATTTTGAAAAAAAAAAAGCTTTCCTAGATCTCAATTGAATTGAAAAATACGCCGGCAGGCGTCTGAGATTGTTTAAAATATCTATGTAAATTTTCAGACCTGTGTCTGAGGCGTGAATCTCGAACACACAGACAGACAGGCAGAACGATAGAACGACACTCCAGACTTATACATAGACTAGTTGGGAAGTAATCATCCTTGTGGAGTGATAGAGATGACGAGTTTCCATTCTTTTCTTAATGACTGTATTCACGTAACTGCGTATTTAAAATTTATTTGTCCAACTTGGAAGTGGTCAATATATTATAATTGTCTCCTTCTCTAAAGTAATCTCTCTGTCGATCCTGTTTTTATCGCCAACCTGGAAAAATCCCAACCTTTTCTTTATATTTTTCTCTTTCCCTGTCACTATATCTCACCCTCTTAATGCTATGTCTTTACATTTAATTTTTCCTTTCTGTTTGTCTGGATATCCTGAGAAATGGAAGAAAACATCTCATGCAGAGCGAAAGACAAAACAAACAAAAATTCACACAAAATCTAGGCTAGAACTAGGCCTATTATAAACTCTAAGTTTAAAAAGTCCTCAAGATCTAGGTTTGAAACCAGCTTTATTTGATAAATTTCCAGATCTAAACCAATTTTTAGACTAATAATCTATATTGTAGATTTATGCCTAATCTATATTATTCGACGAATTCGGAAAGCGGGCAAGTTTATAATTTAATTATCGAAGCTCTTCTGTCTTCCGATACCGATAGTTTAATTTATTTTTTCCCTTTTTAGTGCGGTGATTTAATTGGTCAGTGTCCTTCGCTTCTTTAAAACGGATGAAAATATGACACACAGAAAGTAAAACGAAAAATCAATCAAGTCCAACTTAGGCCTTATCTTTGTTCTAGGTTCATATAGTCTTCTAGAACTTAAATAGTCTTCTAAATGAGACCTAAAAAATCCAAGTTAATTTTTAGATTTAAGTAAAGACACTTAATCTGGATATCAGGTTTAAGCCAGGTTCTATGATAAACTCGAGTAACAGGCGATTAGTTGGTTGGTTGTTTGGGTTTTAACGTCCCAGTCAAATTTGAGGTTATATCAAAGACGGCGCTGTGGAAAATTGAAAGCGTGCTGCCACACTGTAATGTAAGGAGCGCTTGCATACACCACACCTAGTCACATTATTCTGACACTGGTCCGACAAGACTTAACACTAAATCCAAAATGCCAGACACTAGGCGGATCAGCTGCTAATACCAATTTTAAAGTCTTTGGTTTGACTCGGCCGTAGATCGAAGCACGCACCTCCCGATCTCTGAGCGAGTGTCTTACCGCTAGGCCACAGAGCCGGTGATCAATAGGCGGAACCATAAGTTAATTATGGCTTTTTTTCGCATTTCGATCTTCTTGTTTACGGTAGCGTTAAAGTTTCACAACTAATTATTCTCTTTCTCAGATTTTATATGTTCTTGAACTTTTCATGATCAGGGCGTAAGTTTTTTTTAATTTAAACATAAAAGCTATTTGAAACGAACGCGAAATTTTAAGCCCCAGATGCAATTTCCAAGAAATGGTACACAATGAACGTTCAACAAAAATTTGGAAAACGCATCATAGCAAAACAACTGCTTTATTGAATCAACGTCAAGTTTTAGCAATGGCTATGCTTAAAATCTAGATCTAGGCGTTCACTCCGAGTCAGATTTTAAGTCTTCAAAATAAGCTCCCCTAGACCTCAATTGAATTAAAAATACGCCTAGATTGGTTAAAATAGCTGTGTAAATTTTCAGACTTCTTCGTACTGTCTATGAGGCGTGAATCTCGAACACACAAACAAACACACAAACAGAACGACACCACAAACTTATATATTTATAGATAAAGTCTAATGGTTCTGACATCTACGTCACAACTTGGGAAACACGATCTTTACCACATTACTTCTTGCAAATAGCACACTCCCTTGATTGTGTGGCATGATAGGAAAAAGATATTACGCAGCTTTAAATGAAACACTTTTGATACACAATTCCACACCAAAATGTAGATATGGGTCAGAGCCATTAGGGCTACACTTTTCTTGAAAGATGGCATTGACTTGCTAGGTTTGAAAAAGACGATGATTGTTGTTTTTTTTTTACATACGAATCGTAGCTACTGTGCCTTGTTGAATAATGCAAAAAGGATAAAAAAAAAGTATATTATCACATTCAATTGTTAAACGTACACAAAACTCTGTGACAGTTGGGGTGTCTTCTCTGAAAGCTGGCTTCCTGGTATCTAGCTACAGTCGATACCTTAACACCGATAAATTATCAGTGACTGTTGCAATTTAATGAATGCAGGTTTAGTTATCACGATGGTTCGTCAATCTTTATTAGTTTCCAATCCAAAGATGCAAACACCACATTGTGCGAATTAGAAGATTCTAATCTTGAGCGGAATGACTACCGTCTATCAATCATATCATTTCTTCATTTTCATACAGATGACGTCGTGATAAGGGTACATTAACCACCCACACCCCAACACACTGAGGTAATTGTTCAATGTAATTTACAGGACATGACTTATGTTCCTAAAAGTGAAAGAAAAAGTATTAAATTATAGTCTTTAACGTTATATCAGCCAAACATTCAAATCAAAGTTAAAATCATGTAAATGGGAGAAACGGTAATTTTAATACTGCCACGAGTCACTTTTCTTGGTTCTTAACATTTTCCGATTACTTGATAAAGTCGTTAATCTAATTCTGCCTCGACTATTGTTAACATCATAATCAATCATTCACAGCTGGAGCAAGAATAGGAATTATTATGCCACTTACCTAATGCCTTGAAATCTAACAGCGGCCAATGACGCTTTAAGAACAGGAAAAAAAATCATTTCCATTTCGTTAAGGAAAATGAAAGAAATGAAAGTTTTTATCAATATAATACATAATTTATGGTGCCGAATCTGGGATTTTCATTAGGGCATGATGGAGTAGAGTTCATAGCTTAATGATAAAGTCACGAGTGAAAGATTGCTCTTTGGCAAAGTCTTCATTTTCTTTAAATTTTTACTCTTAAACACAAAATATTTTATTACTTTATTTTTAGCCCCGTTCAACCACTGCAGCTGTTATATTTAAGAATATCGGCTTTTTAGTTGGCACAATAGCGCAGCTGGTAGCGCGGCTGCCTACTGTGCGGAAGGTCTCGAGTTCGATCTCTGTTTACGCAGGGCTTTCGTTTTCGTAGCTGAGAAAACCGCCAAAACTTGCATCATATAGGTACCAGTCCTTTTCTAAAAAAACAAAGGCAGCAATACAAAGAAAGATTCGCACCTCGGCCAGAATTTCACGAGAAAAGTCTACTATGTCACTCCCTTACAATCTTATTACTAGTAATAGAGAACACATTCACCTTTAATTTGATAGTGTTTATGCTATCTTAATATTTAAAAAAAAATTGGGTTCCTACTAGTAACTACTAACTGCTGCTGGCAACAAGATTATATAGTTGAGCATGTACATCATATAAAAATGCATCCTCGCTTGGTCACACTCACAAAACACCACAAAAAATCAGAAAAATAACGGGAAAAGAAAAAAAAGGAAAAAGAAAGAAAAAACAAAACAACAAAAATATTCGAATTCAGAACGTGTGAGGTGGACACGTGATTCTGATACATTTCTAACTAGATTAAGTTCGCCGTATGTAACGACGAAAAAACAACAACTAGTACTTGCTGTTTTTTTTAATCAGGTACCAGCCCAGATTGCTAAGAAATATCACATCGTACATGTATAATGTATAGTTTTGAATTTTCCCCCCTCTCTTTAAGCATTAAAAGTTATTTTGCCTGTAACATGTTGTATTTCATGTCAAAGCAAACAAAAAGTGCCATTGTTGTGTGGAATATTGTTTTTAAATTTTAAGATATTAAACTAAGTGTGAGTGACACAAAATCGTAATCTTATTTGCCCTGATTGTCTCAAACTTCATCGTCTCTATAGGGCTTATTGGGAAAATCTTAATATCGTCAAGTCCCTACCTTTTACGCCTTGGTCAGACTTAGGCCAAAGTGCAACGGATACACCGTTCGAATCAGTGTAATGCCTGCTTTCATGCTTGAAACAAATAAATAAAATCAACTAGCACTGTGCCGACATCATGCTTTAAAGAAATGAATAAAACCGGCCAGCATTGTACCTACACTAATGCGAGGGTGGATCATGAGTTAATGAGAGTGACCTTCCTATTTGTAAATGAGCGACCTTTGGTAGTCATGTCATATATGAAATGATCATCAGCTTGTGTACTTTCGAACCAAATGAAAATATCCCATATGACGTTGTCACTATCTATTTTATGACGTCATGAAAACATGCGGTGAATAGCTCTGCAGCAATCAAGTTTGAGTTCACTAAGAAAAACATGCAATCCTACATTTTCATGCACTGTTAACATGGTGAATCCGCAAAGCTGATCCATGAAACTTGGCAGACTGTCTGTGGGGACTGTGCCTGCTCTTATCAAACTGTTTGCCGTTGGGTAAAGGAATTCATTGAAGGCTTTTCGTATGGTACAGTTCATACCATTATAACTGAACATGTCCGTATGAAAAAGGTATGTGCCCGACGAAGGGTACCCCATTTGTTAACGGTTGATCAAAAGAGAGAGAGGGTTCGTTGTGCAGCGGAATTGCTGAATATGTTCGAACCGCATGGCCCAAAAGGCGTCACATGATGAAACCTGGTACCCCTTCTTTATCATCCCGCCGAAACGCCTCAATCGCATGTGGGTAGATGGGCAAGTGACAGAGCTGTCGTGTTGCGTCCATGATTTCAAAGCCGAAAGAGAATGTTTACGGTATTCTCCAATTACAGTGGCCCACTTGCAGTTGACATTTTTCCGACACGACAATGACTGCCACATTTTAAGTCCAGAATATGCGTTCCCAGCTGAAACCAGCAATCAATGAGCAGCGACCAGAGGCTAGCACCTCCAGGACCTTGCTTCTTCATGGCAATGCAGGTTTCCACAAAGCAAGGGCCACAACTCAGTCCCTGCGGGAGCTAGGTATTCCAGTCTTGCCCCACCTCGTCTACAGTCTCGACTTGGCACCATGTGACTTCTGGTTGTTTCCGATACTGAAGGACAGGCTAGCTAGACGGAAGTTTGACCGCAGTCAAGACCTCGCAAAAGCTGTGAATTCAGAGCTGCGGACCCTACCGGAAGAAGACTACCAAGGCGTGTTTCGGAAGCGGCAGATCAGGCTAAAACGTTGCATAGAAAGCCATGGAGAGTATTTTGAAGGACTGTGAAAGTTTCCTGTACGTATCATTAACAGTTTAGAAAATACAGAGCAACTCTCAAAACATATTGATCCACCCTCGTATTGAGGAAAATTATGTTGTCTAAACTATGTTTTCTTGCGATTGAGACAGTTTTAACTAATTCTTTTCAAAACGGTCAAAATTGACTTGGGCCAAAAAGGTAGAGGCTTGACGATATAATTAGTATACATGAGTGAGACTACGTTGGTTATATCAGACACAAGTCGGTCACACTATTACTACTGTCTTGCGTTGGAGCCTTTAGATGGAAAAAACTGTTACACTAAGCATTTTTTTTTATTTGAGATCAAATATCTCGCTATAGAGAAATTTAAATCAGAAATATTTTTTTTATATTAACAAGGAAGTGAGATAAACATTAAGATATTAATAATTACTCAATAAAAAAAAAAATTCCGACTTGAATATGCTCGAATTACTGAGGTGGCCTCATTGTTATATAATTTAATTACTTCTAGCAGTACTCTCAGACATTGTTGCCATTAACAATTAAAAAAAATGAAAAGTAAATCATTATTCAAATTATAAGTTCTTTTTCTCGGTCTCCGAGAAAGAAACCTCAATTGACTCGAAATGTTATTTGATTGAACTAAATATAAAACCAACTCTTCATTAGTCAGAGATTAACGGGGTCGTACGAGAAAGTGACCGAAGCTATATGTGATCGGACTCATGAATAGTCATCTCGTATTAGGTGGACATTACTCAGTACAGTTTTTAGGTCATTGAAGAGAACTAGTAAAAGCGCTTTGCTCTCTCTCTCTCTCTCTCTCTCTCTCTCTCTCTCTCTCTCTCTCTCTGTCTGTTTGTCTCTCTCCCTTTCCCTGTCTCTCTGCCTGTCTGTCTGTCTGTTTGTGTGTGTGTGTGTCTCTCTCTCTCTATCTGTATGTGTGTTTTTATGTATCTCTCTCTTTCTCTGTCTGTCTGCTTTTATGTCTGTCTGCCAATCTATCTATCTGTAACACTGCATGTCTCTCTCTCTATCTTTGACTTAAAGAGCATAAAAATCCATTTTCTACTTTATAATTATATTTTGGTCGTTTTAGAAAAAACGTAATAATTATTTGGATAATACTTGTGATCGACCACATTCTAACTGTTTCCCAAAAAAATGCAAAAATTAGAACACAATGAGGCAAAAAAGAAAAAAAAATCGCCAAAAATCAGTTTATGTAACACAGATATTTTTTCTTTGAAAGAATTGATCTCAGGCTATAGAAAAGCTGGGTTTTAAAAACGTTTCGACATAATATGAGAGAATTTGACATTCTTATTGTGCAGAAAAAGTGTTAATAAGTGAATTAGCATGCGATAACATACCCTACAGTCACTCTGGAAGTGGAATGACACCGCACACCTTTTACAGAAAAGATAAAAAACTCTTGGTCTATTTCTAACAAAGTGTATTGTAAGTTTTCTTTTTTAAGGGAAAAAACCTAACAGAATTAAAACAGGAAGCAGATTGGCATAGAGATTGACACAAGTTGGCTTTATTTGTCTTTCTGCTTCAATTACTACATCATTAGAGTATCTATTCTAATTATAATGGAGCTAAGGTCCAAACGGTCGCTATCTTTTCCTTGGATCCGAGAAAACCATTATTTTCAAAGAGATAATTTTTAAAGACATCAGTTTCTAAAATGTTCAGGAGCTTTCTTCACAAATTTATTTAATGTTTAGGAGACCTATTTTTTGACATTGAAATTCTGAATCAGCATCCGCATCTAGATATGGATTGGAATGCTAGCCATTGTGAAAACTAGATGGTATATTTCATCAAGCCTTTTTTCGCAGTGTGTTTTAGAAGGATGCGATGGTAAAACAAGAACATTATTTTACAAATTTTTGGTGCACCTTTTTCGGGAATTTCCGTTATAGGGCATCGGAAAGAGGCGTTCGTTTACCAAAAATTTTTATGTTTAAAGAGTTGACAAAACAGAACGTAAAAGCTTAGGCCTTGATATGCAGAATTTTGTTACATTTAAATAACAAAAGGAAATAATATTTAACAACGTAGCTTACTTTGGTTCATGTAAATAATGAAAATGAAGCAACATAAAGGTCTAGGTATTCTTTACATCTAATTCTAATGTACACAGGGACCTAAAACCTACATGTTAGTCTTGGTCTCAGCAGTTTTGGGCTATTATAATACAAGCTCATTAAGGGTTTTTTCCCCTTTTTTTCTTCTAAGCGTGAATTTTTAGTATAGTCTGGTTACAAGTATTTATTGTCTCATTTAAGTACACCTTTTCACTCACAGTCCGTAAAAGGGGCAAGTTATGTAGCTATTATAAAATGTTTAGCTTGTTTTTGTTCAGTTTGCTAACAAATTTCAACCCTCTCTCCTACCTGCCAATCCCGTTCTTTGCGTATAGTTTTATCCCTATACTCTCTCTCTCTCTCTCTCTCTCTCTCTCTCTCTCTCTCTCTCTCTCTCCATTTGTATCTGCTTGTATGGGTTTTTTTCTTACTTTTTCCTTTGTAGTTGTTCCTTGTTTCTTCCTACATTTTTAAGTCGTTTACCAAGTTATGATTCCATTCGGGGTAACACACAAGAACGCTTTAAAATTTCCCTTAAACTGCGGCATTGTTTGAGGAAATAATAGCGCTGCTCCTTTGTGCTAGTAGATCCAAACCATAACATTTTCACTAAATATACCAATACCTCGTTAATCGGCCTCGGGAGTTCATGTTCTCTTTTCTCTTCTAAAAGGTTTAACATTTAAATGCGACCTAAAAAAATAACAGAGGAGAAAATGTAAGGTAACATACAATTCAAGACAAGGACGGATAAAAGACGTAGCTTTCCTGCTTTCCCAATACAGTCTCTATATAAGGATATCTCACACTATAGCAACTTAGGAGACGGTCAAGTTAGCAGAGACATCCTACACAAACTACTTGATTGACGAAACCTTCAACTGGACGGGTATCCCAAAGATGTGCCGAAGCCCAGCTATTTCCTTTGAGTAACTTTGTAGGAGTGAACTTTTAAATTGACTGACTATTTCAACATAGTAGGCCTACTAGTAGACTGTTCTGATTGGAATCTCTCTAATTTTAGCCTAAACTTAAACTCAAAGCCAAATAAGTAAAAACCTACAACGACAAAAAAAAATTTACAGTATCAGTGAGTTCAAATTTAGATTATTCTTCTCTAAGATTAGGCTCTCGCAGGTATTTATGGTTAGGAAGGAAATCTAGATTGTGGCTTGATAATAGAAATGAATGTGTGGAGTTAAAAATAGTACAAGAAAACTGCCAGAATTATCTGTGAAATCCGACTTGATGTTGACATTGAATCTCTAACGCTTCTTTGTATGGGAGTGTTTCTAAAAACAGCGACAGGGCGTGTCTATGCTGTAAAAAGGCAGTGTGAGTCTCTGACAATTGCGAAAAAAAGAACTAAACTTTAGCTAATTTATTTTCAGACAGTTCGTAGTCAAGGTTAGGGATAAAAAAATTGACGTATAATTTCTTTTCGTTCATTCATTTTTTTCCCTTCTAATCTTGATATAGTTCGTACCATTAATATCATGATTAGGATCCCAAACATCAACATCACTTCAACGATTGTAATACTAAGATCCGCATTATTAATAACCCCACTACCAACACCACCACCATCATCATCGTGATCATCATCATTTTCATCATGATCATCGTCATAACATTTATAAGACTGATTCTGAATTTGCCGCTTATCTTCTTCTTCTTCTTCTTCTTCTTCTTCTTCTTCTTCTTCTT
>BMAT01010527.1:22070-33385 GCA_019649035.1 Elysia marginata | reverse complement strand
TAGTCTCTCTCTCTCTCTCTAGTCTCTCTCTATCTCTCTAGTCTCTCTCTCTCTTTCTCTCTCTCTAGTCTCTCTCTCTTTCTCTCTCTCTCTGAAATGAATGTTTGGGTGGGCGAAATATCGAATAACTTTTGTGGTTGCAAGTATCGTCTTCGCCTAATTGTAATTACTTTTTTCGGGAAATGAAACTTGTAAAATTTTCGGGAAACGTATTGTGATTTTGGAAATTTTCGGGAAACGTATTGTAACCCAGGCGTCATGTCTGCCGCACACGTGACAAGCCAATGAACCACGGAAACGAAAGAGAAACATAATAGGAACTGATTTCGCGCATGTGCAAAGGCTTTGCGGCCCTTTACGATGATAAAAGTCTGTTGTAGCCAGGCGAGCCTCGAAGTCACCATTGTGCATGTGAACTAGAACTCAACGTAAACCTCCGACTAGCTACAACACAACTAGGCTTGCGCGCACCTATCTTGCTCTAATTTACTATGGAGTTGTGTATCCTACCACCTCTAATTTACTATCGAGCCGTGTTTTAAGCCGTGTTGTTAATTTTTTTTTCTTTGTTACTTTTAGTATAGTCTAATCAAGACATCGCTGTTTATTTTAAGCGTTGTTTATTTATCAACGGTTTTATTGTCTTCTAGGTTGTTTAATATTATTAAGGCCACGAAAATGGTTGAGGTTTTTAACCACGAAAGACTTTCCCGTCTGAGACTAACAGCCCGTCGCTTGTATCGAGTCGCATCAGTAGCCATTGCCAAACAATCAACGGTGATGTGATAGTAAGACAACACAAGTCAGTTTTTATACATGCATCATGGCAAAATGAATAGCGTATAGCGGTTTAGGGGCCTACATGATCAATCCTGGACCTGACAGTTTCGATTTTCTTTTTGCTTCATTTCTCTGTCAAATGCAGCATTGATGTTAATCGTCTTGGTAATTGCTTTCTTGCTAACACAATGATGTAATTCTTTACAAAGTTTGAAAGAGTTTCGTAAGCCTTTTCCTTTAAATATTTATATTTTCCATTAAAAATCACTCGGCTGATCGGTAGACTTCAATAAAATTTTGATATCGACTCATGGTTTCAAAATATTACGGTAGTGTAAATTATACAGGCTTAGAGCAGCGACAAAATAATACGTTAGTGTACAAGAACCGAAGGAAAAAGGCCTAGATCTAGCCTAGCCCTATGTAAACAATGCCTAGACAATCTACTAGACATAGCAGTTTATGTGCCGCACGCATTGACACCGAGATCTAGAACGAGGCCCAATCTGTCTAGACAGCGCTAATTTCAAAATACCGGAACACAAAATATTTTTTACATTGCACACACAGAAAAATCCAATTAAATTTAACTTCTTAAATGCGGCCCGTTTAAAAGTCCCCGCGAGAAATCTGGATAATTTTTAGGCGCTGATTCCGAATATGCCATTTGTTAGTAACTAAAAAACAGTTTTTAATAAAGTTGTGGAAGCTTTTAATAGCTCTGGCTGAAGAATTAGCTACCGCAACATCAAAGACCGGCTTGCTTGACGAAAAAAATCAGGCAGTGCCTGATATTTTGCAGTTGCTGCAAGACTGTGTTGCCGCAGACTACCGATGCCTGAATTTCTTAATTACACGCTCAAATTTATCGTTGGGCACACTCACCACGTGCCCCAAGCCTTGTCACACAATCATCTGACGATAATGTTGGTTAGAAGTTTGTACGTGTAATCCACTTATAAGTCGCGAGTTACACGACCGTTTGAGGCCGTGTAAGTTAGTCGCCACTTAGCTGACTTTAAGTTGGCGCTTTTTTAGCACTAGTAGCTGCTTGTGCATTTTAAAGTAGCGCTAACTGACGACTAAGACTATTGAGTCGTGCGTCGACAGCTGCACTATGCCTACCCAAGAACAAGAAGGCGAAAGGGAAAGGTTATCAAGTGCATTACAATGCACACTGTACATTGCAGAGCAGGACCCAGTCATTTTCCATTACTAAGTCTTTGTTATAAGTTTATTCTTTTAGTTTTATTTTCATAGATTTTTTTATTTTATTTATATTCAATCCATTTGTATCCTAAACGAAAGAAGGTGTATTCATTTTATAAAAGTGAAATACCAAATGTCTACTATTGTTAAAAAACAACATTATTAGTTACTATTTTTTTTAAAGTACTTTACAAAAGAGTGAACAAATATAATAAACAGGATGCAACTAGCATTAATTTAACGCAAGTGAAATATCAGATGACTAGTATTGTCAAAGATGATATTAATAGTTTGAAGCATTTTCTTTAAAAGTGCTTTAAAATGAGGAAATACATAAAAGATGCAAAAAGTATTATTTTAGTACAAAGTTGTGCGAAGGGCCTTGTTTAAATTGGTTAAACTTGAAGGTCGAACTGAAACCACAGACTGGGGTCTGACGAGCTCTCCGTCCTGTGCCAACTCAAATGGGTGCTTTGCCCCGAAGTGCTTCAACAGATTAGTGTTTCCACTTTTTGGTAACTCAACTCAGTTTTGCAAATGTCGCAAGCAGCAGTCTTCGTGTCTTATTGTAGAATTTTTAGCTTCCAGCAAAAGGTCTGCTTTTGAGGAGCCATTATTCATTAACATAAGCTAACATTAAAATTTGAGATGAAAATTTAAAAAGAAATATTGCTTGTAATAAAGTCAGCGTCAAAGGACCAAAGTAAGTCTGAATAAAAGTATTTGTCGCTATTAGAGAAAACATCTGATTTTCATAAGTGTGTAGTTCAGTGATTAGTAAAATTGTGCAGGTAATTAAAATGCTTTTACATAACAATATTTTGCAACTCAATTACTTCCTGAGAAGTCAAACTACACGATTATGAAAATAAAATTCGTGATGCTATGAGTGCGGGATAAGCGATAAGAATACCGTCTAGACGAAGCAAGCTAACCTAAGTATCACGCCTCCAATCACGATCTGCATAATTTATATACAAGTGCTGTGCAACGAGCTGTAAACATGGACTTCGCTGATAATAGAAGTTTATTTTAATTTATTAGGACCTTGACTAGCTCAATCGACTCATGACTCTATATTCAAATTCTGTAACTGAAATTCTTCTGTTTCAAAGAATCTGGTGATTAATTTTGAAAAGTTCAGTTGTAAAAAGGAAGCAGGGGAAGGTACAGGGTTAAATCTTTGTTATCTTACTTCTTTCCTTTGCTGAAGCTGGATATTAGTAGATAATTACACTACCGTCAGCTTGCTTGATGCAGTTTTTGAGAGCGCACTACCTGGAGGGGTAGGATATTCGTGATGTGATCAGTTTATGAAGGAATGTGTCAGCTCTTCCCTTGAGGCATCATTGTTTTACTAAAGGAGTCACAAGTTAGACTAGTTCCTTAGGCGAAGTCGCCGTATAGGATGTCATGTTGGAATCGAACAGCTTTTATCTACAAATATGTCCGATTCAGGGTGAACACATTTGAAACGTCAGATGATGACGAACATGCCTAATTAGTCCAGGAAAGATAGCCCAAAAATAGACCGAACCTCAAACTAATTGCTTTCTAACGTTTTCTTATATTTTCTTGTTAAGAAATGTTTGAAGTGTAACATACTAAAAGTTTACCGCCGCAGAGGCGGGGGAACATACTTTTTTTTTAGGTCAAAAGTCATCAAGTGCAATTTTGTGAAAAAATTGAAAATTTTGCAAACTGTGTTTTGTACTTGAAATAAAACATATTTTCATCCTAAAAAGTTTGGTAATTAACAAAGGTTTAGATTTTGCGAAAATTAACATCTTAGTGCCATAATTTGCTAAGCTTAAGAGCGATTTTTTTTTTAAAGTCCGCTTTCTCCACTAGGTCATTTTCGTGACAAATGTGTGTACATTTTTTCATTTACGCCGCTTAAATCCAGGTTATATGCTTGAAAATGGCGACACACATCATTTATAGAAATGCCTTGGACTTAAATATCATTTTAAGATTATGGGTGTATATAAAGAGGTCAAAGGTTACTGATAACTTTAACAACTTGTCCCAGGTTGTTTCTTATTCTATATTATATAGCTTATAGACCTACATTGTTGAACAAAGATAGAACAAAATAAAGGCAGTTTTATAACAAAATCATGTTGAAATATTATATTTTGAACAAAAAAGTGACATTTTAAAGTATTTTTGGTGAGGTGGTGCATTAAAAAGGAACAAAAATTAAAGAGACAGTATACAAGTATTGGGCTAAACGGCTAATCGGCTAATTATTAGACTGTTTCAAGCGTCTCATGACCTGCAGTAATTGAAACAGTTCTTATTTTAAAAAAAAAACGCAAATTTTTTGTATTGATTTACATAAGGTAAAAATAATTAATCAAGGATTAAAAGTAACCATACAAGAAGATACGACAGCAAGAGATAATGCCGAAAATTGAGCCCCATTTTTTCCAACAGCTTTCCGTTTAAACATAGTGTGTCATACAAAATTCTCTGTCGCGATAACTATTAATAGTTATAGGCTTTCCTTAGGTTCCAACATTTACCTATTGTGTATTAAGCCTTTGTGACCCGACGGTATTTACAAGTCTCACTATTTCAAAAAAAATTAAAAAACCGATCAAACTTTGCTATATATTTTTGCAAATGCAGCCTGGCAATTTCTCCATTGATGAGCTATTAGCGTTCTATAATTATAAAGCAGCGACATTTCATATAGTGGTATACTTCGTAAATCAGTCCAACCATTTGCCACGGCGTTTTTGGAAAATCGTCTTTTTTCATAAGTCCTTTCTTTGTAATCTATAAAAAGGCTTCAATAAAAGCATCCTTGCTAAGAACAGCCTCAGTTTTGTTGAAAAATCTTGGGCTATAAAGGGTCAAACAAATACATTATTTAAGCCTTAAGTTTTGTTGTTGTTAGTGTTTTATATGTGAAGAGCACGAATTAATCAAAACTTTACAAATATTGGACATAATACAATATTCAAGAATCAATTAGTTAATAATGCTTATTTCTTAAAATGCATTTTGGACTTTTCCCCCCAGAAACATACTTATTAATGTATGCTTTATAACAATTAACATTACGGTAAAGTTGGCAACAATTAAGAGCACCTAAAGGGCTTCTCCAAAAATAATACTAAAAAAAGGTTATCGCATGGAAAATCAGTACCGGGTATGCCATCTCTCACATTGCTTGGTAGTAAACCCTGTAACACTATCTAAAACATCTTTATACTCACTTTCGCTGTCATATATTTCATTAGTTTTAAAATATTGAGGTTTGTTCTTACATCTTTCTTCCAATTCCATGCAATTGATACAGGCAGGAAAACAATTAAGACCATGTTTCCGGCAAATGCAAGAAATTGAAGTTCAGAAGATCTTAAGGAGCAGGTGAGGTATCTGTGCAGGTTGGGTGTAAGACGTCATTCAAAAGCTCTCAATCCCACTGCACTGGATCCTCTTCTGCAGGGTCAATCAATTCTTTCCAAATCTTTACCAGCAAGAAAACTCTTAAGACATGAAACTTTGAGGCAGCAAACGATGGTGGTAATGTGTGGGCCTTTACAGCATGCTTTTGGGAGGCCACTTGTGTCCTACTTTCTATACCTGAGCTCATTTAAACTCTCGAAGCTTTCCCATACAAACAGACCAAAGGGTCCTCTCTTGATTTTATTTTTTTTCTCTCGTCCATTGGCAACCATGAAATTCTTAGCTGCTGTTTTAAGTTGTTAAGTGTTTTTAAATTTGTTTTTGCCCTTTTCAGTATTACATGGATGGGATATTGTGTCACAGCCAGTAAAAGCATGAAGGAGGATTATGTTGTTCCAGAGGGCTTGCCCAAAACGGCTTTTGTCTTGTGAATGTCCGAAGTCTGATCTTGAGACGCAGCGGAATGTTTTTAAAGCAATAGAAACCGAAGGTCTGTGTCTTCTTTAACTAAACAGTATCGCGTGACCTTCCTGACTGTAGAGTCTGCTGAACGATTAAAGCCTCTACGTTACTTTTCGCGTGGAAATCAATAATATATTGGCTTGGCTTAATTTGGTGCTGAGAAAGTTAATGAAGTTGCTCTTATTGTTGTTATTTGATAAAAATGAATCTTTCGTTTCACCCAGAAAAGCATCAGGGCTTATTTCAACATCGGAAGATGATCATAGTCCTCTTCTGGCATAAGCTGAATCTTTTCTTGTTGGCCTCAAGGCATAACCACCAAAGACGACCGTGGAAGGCGCATACTACGGCTGTACATAGTTAACATTCATGTCATCAATTTGTTTGTAAGCAATATCTCTGGGCCAACTTACTTTATGAAGCAAAGAGCCCCCTCTAGAAATTGGTGTAGAGAAGATAACAGCTTTTCTCGGGTAGCTGCACTATCCGCTCTCCACAAGCTTTTTGCAAGTTATGATTTTTTGCAGGTTCTCATAATTTCACAGGAATCAAATGAGGGGGTGAGATGCAAAACCCTCCGAGCGCCATTTTTGTGTTAGCTAGCCGGTCCTACAGCTTTTCAGGTTTCTTTGGTTTGCTCTGACTAAGAGTGCGGCAGTCCTCTACTGTTCCACCAAAAACCCAAACTCTTTCTATTTGACTCTAAAATAAAAACACAAAATGGATGTTTTTCTCATAAGAGCAAAAATGGATGTAGAGGTTTTTGCATCTCAGCCCCTCAAATAAAGATGACGGAGCAGTTGTCAGCTCGTACGATAGACCTTCCTGAAGCTGTGTCGGTGTTGCTTTGTCGGGATGTCAAAAGTCTTTGGAAAAGCAGTTGAGAATCAACGTGCACAACATCGTTATCTGTCTTTACTAAAGTTGGGCTCTCTATAGGATGTTAATTTCACTTGATCTGATTTTTTAAATGTTACTTCTATGAAAGATTTATCCTTTATTGACTTATTATTTTGAGGGCAACCTCTTTGCTCTGTCTACATTTGTGGAGTCATGAGAAATTTTGCCTGTGCTGATATTCACAATTCTGGTGAAACTTGAAACCTCTAAGTAAATATGTCACGATTTTTCATGTGTCATTATGATATTCTATTTATCTAGCTAAGGTGCTTTCTTTGTGTGGAGCGTTAAAAATCATCAACACCAGTTAGAGTCTTTGTTTTTCAAATTATTTCGACACATGCTGGCATTGACATCAGCCACACTGTCCATTCCGTCCTCCAAATCCTCTACCTCTAGTCAGTCCTCCTCTTCCTCCTCTTGATTTTAATTTTTTCATTAAAACTTGTTCTATCATCACATCAGATGAGATCCCCGCCCAAAATAATTATGTCTGATCTTCTCATAACACGATAGCCCTTATGAAAAGCTGTGGGCACTTGGGGTTGATTGTTTCTAGTTCAGACATGTTTTGCAAGTACAGCCTTGCTGATTTGGGGTAAAAGTTATGTCTATATGCTGCAAAATAAGGAAGCATTGGCTCAAGCATCAGCTGTAGGAATTTTATTCCTTAGTGCCCTTTGTCTTTCAATGTTACAAAATCGCTTTCGTCATCCATGTTTTGCTTGCAGATGAGACACACCTACAAGAGGAAAATTATGTATCTTATTTGTCTATAAGTATAAACGAAACAGAAAGTGGTATGGTATTAAATCTGTGTTTAATACATGTATGTTATTTAAGTTATATCATGTAATTTATCTCCAAGGTAGAATCACAACGCCAGCTTCGAAATAGTTATTACCGTACTGTCTTGTAATAGTAATACGCAATGCGCATTTACTGCCTTTCCAACGGGTTTCCATACTTTCGGCTAACCACACGAGCAGCCTCTCGCCGACGCGTAGGCTATCTTCAGAGATTCTCACAATTATTGTTCAATAGGGGTTTGGAATTTTTTGAAAATAGAGGTTAAATTAGTTTATATCAACTGACAACAATTTAAGAGTTCTTTTAACAACTAAATGGAGTATGCACTTACTTGAGTTATAAAATTAATATTAGTGGGCCATTGATAAAGATTAATCAGTCTCCTCATATTTACTCGTATGCCGTTTGAGAATCCTCCGACACACAAACTGAGCAGCCTGATTGACTGAACTTAAAAAAGGCTTTTTAATAATATGTTCTAGGCTTTGTGTCGTCATTCTTATTTAAAGATTCATAAAAAGTAGCATTTAACTTTTATTTTGGAAGAGAGTCCGCCGATTCTGCCATTCTTACTCTTAGGTCTAGAGCGCGTCTTTCTAGCACTAAGCACTGCTGTTACAAGACATTAGTGCACTGCCCTAGCGTGCTGGCGAGACTTGTAATTAGGCGCGGGCAAAGGTCAAATCTTGCTCAATTTTCTTGGGCGCCATAAAATATTATAGTCAGTTTTGGTGGATTATTTTTTAAATTTCAAAATTAAAATCAAATATGTTCCCCCGGTCCGATTTTGGTTAACTTTTTTTTCAGCTCTCTTATAAAGCCAAACTACATGCTGAAAAAATAAACTAATAGAGAGCAATTAGTTTGAGGTTCAGATTTAATTTTCCTGGACTAAATAGAACTGCGTGAGTCAAGAAGATTGCATACGAGATGCGACCCTGCCATGGAATGCCAAGTAAATGTCTAATGTTGTATCTGAAGGTACAGAATATGCACTTTTGTTTAGTGTATACATGGTCCAAGCCTTACCATTGTAGAAGAAGGTGCTACTGTGTTTTATATGGTGTGCCTTATAAAATGTTGCTATATACTTATCTTTGCGTTAAGCTCAGTGTTCATAGGTGGTGGAACCTAGGTAAGTGAGTGCGTCAAGTATTTTGCCAGTGGGGTCGCAAACTGTGTGGTGTTTACAGCCTGGCACAGGATATTTGTTTTCTTGAGACTGAATGGGAGGCCGAACTATGTACATGCCCCATGAGAAGCGAACAATAAGACGCTGAGAGAAAATTTGAGTACGACCTGACAGGGCTGTGTCAATAACACTCAAACCACTAAGCAGTGTGAATGGAAAGCAATAATGAACAATCAAGATGCATTATGAGAAAGGTAACACGGTTTTCCCTCCAGGCTAAGAATAAAATTGTAACTACATTCATTCATTCTCACCCACACTGCTATCCTTCTGTCCTGGAGAAATGAAGAAGGCAGTTGATGTCCCTGAGGCCATCGTATCCATCACCAGACAGGAGCAGGCAAAACTATACAATATATCCCACACAAAGTAGTGAACATCAAGCGGGTCTGTCGATCTTATACGTACGTATTTCTGTTGTTTACCTAAGGAAATAACATTAAGATGATAACAATCTGTAGACCGGTGTGCCTTAAATGCGCCCTTTTTAATTTTTATGTTAAACAGATTTGTACTCAGAGGTTTGGCAACGGTGTTCCGTGAATAAAGACTATTTCTTGGTTTATCGTACACGTGTGATTAAAGTTTAAACACATGTGATTTCTTTACAACTTATTTAGAAGAACTGTTTTGGAATGACCATGAAATGTAATAAACAAACAGTAAACGACTCACCACTGCTGTCAAGGAACAAATCAACGACATTGACGTGATACTGAAACTTCTCACGTTCGTAAAGACTGATAGTCTCACTGATAGTCTCAATGTTCCCACCATGTGATGTGGTTATCTCAACGTAGTTATAACCCTGTTGCGATGTCAACGAGGCCAAGCTGAGCAAGGCCAGCGTGTCTGAAGTTGATCCAGCCCACAGTTTTCTAGGAAAAACTACTACATAGCAGTGGATGTAAACTGGGATCACTGGAAAAGGGAAAGACAGGCTACATTTAGTTAGAGATTTAGAAATAGGATTGCCGCGATGACTTATAGGACACAGGAATTTGTAGTTACGTATTTTTACCAGAGATAAAACACCGTGGGCTAGTTCGTTTTTTTTTTTTTTTGGTTTTTTTTTCGCAAAATAAACTTTAGCCTAAACTGAGATTTTAAGACGAAAACTAAATTAAACAATGTTTGCGTATATAAGGCATGCGTAATGGTCCCTCAACCAACGTTTAAACAGTATTAGAAGAGGATAGTGACCGTGGGAACATTTAGATAAAAATTTAAGGGATTAAATCACTGGCTTCAACGTTCGCCTTTTAAAGAAAATTTAAGAGGAATAACACTGTCCGGGACAAACGAATCGCAGTTTCTGCATTGTAAATCATATATGAGATACTGCATTTTGTTTGCCCCGGGCAGAACGGTACAGGCTATATAAAGTGAGAGTGAGACATGGTAAACACAATCGACTGATTAATGTTCTCATCTTTCTAAAAGGATGTCTTTGAGTAGTTCCGAAAAAAAAATTGACGCAGTTTGCTAATTGTATAGTATCTTGTATGGAAACCTCAAACTTTGATAGTAAACACCATTTAAGGACTAAGAGACTTGTAGAGACTGCATTCGGTGGAGAAAAAATACTACATCCATCTTTTTTTATAAAATGATCTACCGATAAAAGGTTGACATTGTTTTTGGGGGATTTTTTTACACAATAATTGTTTTACATGAATAACGCTTTATTTATTTTGAATAACCTTTTTTACATTATAGGTGTTTGTAATGAAGTGTATAATTTTTTTTTATCATTTCAACGAAATTATTTCCTCTTCAAAGTAAATAAATGCACAGAGATATTTCTTCAGTTTCGTTTTAAAAGATTGACTCCGTTAATTAGAACTGCTTGAGTACTTTTTATCGAACATCTTTTTTTAAACTAAGGGCTATGTTCTTTTTGCGACATTGTATTCGATGTATTAGTGAGACTTGTAACGTTATACTTGGTAGATAAAAAAGTATCGAAAGTGAGATTGGTTGTCGCTCAAAAAGCCTGGGAGTATTATTTCTATTACGTAATCTTGTTATAAAAAAGACTGTAAATTCACATGTATTTTGTCAACTTTCGATATTTGAAAGTTGGAATATCGCGAAAAAGCAGCTCTTTCTCATTATATTGTATTGAAATGAGTGTATTATGTAAAACTTTCAATACAACAAACACAACAAAGATTCGTATATTTTTGTAGATTTTAACTTCAAGCAGGATAATAATAAATCAAAGACAGCACATTTAAAAAGACAAACTCGCTTGAAACATTTATTTAATACTACTACTACTACTACTACTACTACTACTACTACTGCCACTACTCCTACTCCTACTCCTACTCCTACTACTACTACTACTACTACTACTACTACTACTACTACTACTACTACTACTACTACTGCTGCTACTACTACTACTACTATTACTACTGCTACTACTATTTCTACTACTACCAGTGCTGCTACTACTACTACTACTACTACTACTACTACTACTACTGCCACAGTCCGGGCCCCTACTGGTTGGGTCGGTGTCAGTATAATGTGA
>BMAT01010527.1:7038-18348 GCA_019649035.1 Elysia marginata | reverse complement strand
ACTACTACTACTACTACTTCTACCTACATGTTTCACACACAAACGAGTAAGGTGTATGATCCACGCGAACTCCTTGAAGTTGGACGTTGTTCCAGCCATCCCAACCAGTTCTGATTTCTAAGTACCTCTCCAAGCCATCTGGATCATCTGGCTGACCAGTACCCCATCCATTGTAAGTGCTTTTTATAAGCTGTTTAGAATAGTCCCAAACAAACTGCCCCTGCATTGCCACATCCGTTGCGCCTAGGAAAGCGTGTTGGGCTGCTGTGGGAATTAAGGGACATATATAATAATGAATTTAAAACAGTTTTCATAAAACAATGTACAAAAATATAGTAATCTAGAAATTTGCGCTTTGTGTTTGTGGTGCATTCATACAGCCAATACTACTGGCGATGAGGATAATGATGATGATGGCGGTTGTTGTGATGCGATGATAATGGTGGTGTCGAAGATGATTATGATGATAATGATGATGATGGTGATGATGATGATGATGATGATGATTTTGAAAATGTTAAAAGAGACTGTGATTCAAGGTGAGGACGGTGATGATGATGTGGATGATGAGTACGATAATGATGTTGATGATGATGATGATGATGGTCGTTGATGATAATGATCATGACGGTGATTTTAATGATGATGATGACTATGGCTGATGGTGATTGTGATAACGATAATGGCTGATGATGATGATGATGATGATGATGATAGTGATGAGATTTGTGATAATAATGAGGATTCTGATAATGATAAGGAAGACTAGAATTGATGAAGACGTTAATTATGATGAAAGTAATGATTGTAGTCCAGGGTGATGAGGATTGAAGTACAAATTATTAGGATAAAGCTGGTTATAGGAGATGATGAGCAGGATAATGACAAGATAAATGATTACGCTCTTGTGGGTATGAAAGTTTACAGCAGCTTTTAGTGATCGTGCTAAATGTAAACTAATTTTTTTGACATCATTACGTTGACCATGTTCATTTTAATTAATGCCGACAAATAAAAAGCGAACGTTTCAATAAAATCTGTGTTTGATTTAATAATTTTTTAATGTTTTTTAAGTGACATCAATAAGAAATTTAGTAAGTCTCAAAAATTTTTTTGTGCCATTTTATAGAGAGTTGAAGGCTTTGTAAACCATTTGTAGGTTTTTAAAACTAGATTATTAAAAAGTGCTTTGAAATAAGTAGCTTAAAAGTTTACACGCCCTGGATATGAACAACCATAATTTTGAAATTTTATTCAAATTTGTATTCATAGATGACAGTTACGCAATATCTATTGAAGAAATCATTATCTTTCGATTAATAAATCCAATAATAGGAATATTGAGCTTGCAAAACTTACTGGGTGTGTCCTGAAAATACTTCCATATTGTCCGGTCTAATACTTCAGTAATAGGTTCAGCGAGATAAGACCCCTTCTGTTCACAAGAAGCCTGCCAATAAATAGAGTATTGGGGTTTAAAATAAAACATGGGGTTTTCTTTAATGCGAAACTCTTCATGCTCTGGCTTTCTGTAAAGCTTCTTGTTGTAACGGAAAATCGGGTGCTTCGTAAAACAAGATTCGAATACTATGAATGGAATCAATTTCTAGTGTTTAGCTGTTTCCATAGTTGTCTTACTTCCTTGCCTTAATACATGTTAAGTTACATTTACTGTTCGAATCTGTCTCCTTCTTTTGTTAAGCATATCTTCTGTCCGTCTAATCGTGGAGAAGGGGGGTCCTATTTTATTCCCTGGTTGTAATCTCAAACTTTTGTCTTTTGTTTTGTTCATCATTCTCTTTATTTGATCTATATGCAATATCATTGCCGCTCTCTCTCTCTCTCTCTATCTCTCTCTCTCTCTTTCTCTCGCTCTCTGTCTCTCTCTCTCTCTGTCTATCTCCTTCTCTTTCTAACTCTCTCTCTCTTCTTTCTCTCTCTAACTCACTGTCTCTCACTCTCTGTGTGTCTGTCTTATTCGTTTCATGTTCGCTGTTTAGAGTCGAATAGGTGTACACTTAATGTTGTGGCTTAGGTTGTTTTTTTTAGATGTTAAATTACATTAACACATTATCGAGGTCAACCCTAAAGTGTCTAGGGCCAGATAAAACTGCCTCCATTATTTATTACGGTCTCTAGATTTAAAATTTATGCAAAGCATACCTTAAAATGTCATCATTCGTTCTAGGTGTTTGTTTTTATAGCCAAGGGTTGGGGTTTCTTCCAGTTTCAATGATTGACTATGGTGTGGTTTGGATTTTCCCGTTTAAGTAAATCGCTAGTGGGGCTAAGCAAGGACCTTCGCGAGAAATCTTTTTAAGGAGCGTAGTGGCGACAAGGATTAAGCTATGTTTCTCTTGGTAGCAAGGCTGTAGGTGCCGAAGCTATAAGTCGAGGATTCGAATCAGACTAAGAGCAGACCTTTCGGGCATTTCCACTTAAAACTTACTTATCTCCACTGCTGATTTCATACCTCTAAAATCTGTCCATCAATTAACTGTTGTTTTTTAACGGGAATTCTTTGAAAATCCGCTTTACTCATGGTATCAGCTCAGAACCATAGCTATTATTTTTGTGCGGCCAGCATCGAGGGCCCTCGTTTGGAGACCTAGATATATCAACCCCTTGTAATATGAAAATTGCGGTATCTTATTCATTTCCATTGGTTGCGAGACAAATTATATGTATTTGAAAACGTGTAATCGATTAAATTTATCCCGTTTGCAGAATGTTTTGCTAGTGACTCTCTCTAAATCGCAATATTGATTCAAAACAAGGGATAATGCTTGGTTTTAAACATATTTCTACATAAAAAATTATGGATATTTATGGACGGATTAAATTAGATATTTGTTACCTTTGCTTCATTCCAATTTGCGACACCTTGAAAGATATTAAAACACCGACCAGATGAAAAAACACCACCACACTCTTCGCTGAGATCTACGAAATATATATATATAAATATAGTTAGATTCTAGGTTTTCTATGTCATGAAATACAGTGCTCAACTTGTATAAGGAGCTTTTGTATACATGGTAGCCTAGTCTTACCTTATTTACGTACTATATATTATTTAGAAGTAACTATTGTGTGCAATTTAAATTACAAAACTTCAAAAAAACAACGAGGATTGAAAATGGTTGGGGGAAAGTGTCAGAATCAGAAGACCCGTATTTGCATTTAGGACAGAACGTAAATTTATGTCAACAAAGAAAACAACGCTTAGATGTAGCAAATTCAGTAGAGAAAGTCGACTTTTTACCACACGATATATCTAACGGTTGGGCATTATATTCTGTATCTCTCATAACCGATACCGTATTCCTTTTCCATAAATTCCATCAGCTTCATTTTTGTTGTCAGCCATTTGCCTCTCTCACAAACTCTCTTGTCTATCTATCTATCTACTTACATCAGAATCTAGTTTTTTTGTACACTAGAAGAAAGTGCTCAACATTTTTTCAATAATGGAGCTTGTATTTTTGTATTTAGAATCTAGCTTACATTTATGCCGACAGATCTGTTTCGTCGTTAGGACGACATTTCAAGGCATTAGGACGACATTTCAAGGCAGTCTATTTCATCTATTTTTTAAATGAAATAGACTACCTTGAAAAGTTGTCCTAACGACGAAACAGATCTGTCGGCATAAATGTAAGCTAGATTCTAAATACAAAAATATCTATCTATCTATCTATCTATCTATCTATCTATCTATCTATCTATCTATCTATCTGTATATTTATCTTTCTGTTTAGGTATTTATCTGACTATCTTATCACCCATTTTTCTCTATATCTATCTATCTACTATCTATGTATCTGTCTATCTCTCTCTTTTCCCGACCTACCTCTCTGACAGACCACCTTAGCAAGAGAAGATTTAGAGACCACCCTCCAGGCCCAGTTAACACTGCCATCCATCAACACAGCCGAGTCCCCCGAGCTGGACAATGTCTGTGGAGGCTCATGGGGTGCCCAGTTGTTCAAAGGGTACAGCCAAGAACCGCTACTCTGCCATTTGAAGGTATCGTCATGTTGGCTGAGGCCTAGCCATAAAGTGTCCTCAGCCCCTAAATAAAAATATGAAGTTCATGCTTAGGATCTACCCGACATATTTATTTTCTTAATTTATGAAACGGTCAACTATGAGAAACATTATGTACATGTAAGCTGTGCAGATCATTTCCCTTGCTGAATATTAGAGATTGTGATTTTTTCTTAGTTTCACTGTTTTTCATTTCATGAAAAGAGGTAACAATATTTTACAAGAACACAGCAATAACAAAGAGCGGAAAAAACCCAGTGGTTGTAAAAAATGAATTCCAAAAAAAAATCATTATGGCACAGTTAACTAAATCACAATGCCATTTAAAATAGCAGCCATCTGGTCTGTCTTAATTCTTGAATTACAAAATGTAACAGAATAATTCCAATTAATTGCATAATTATTTGGTGCGTCTGTCTGTGAAAAATTAGACACTGCTTGTATGTTCAACACAATGTTCAATTTCAGATGTTTATGGTGGTTGATAACATAGCAATACACTATAGGTTTATTAAAAACAGCGAAACAAAACTGCAGTACACTTCTAAATGTCACAGCATCAAATTAAAATCAGAGAATGTAATTTACACGATAACATCTTACCAAAGTTCCAGCTTGCTAACTGAGTCATGTAACTCAATTGCGTTGCCGTATTAGGTTGCACCACTTTCGCATTTCGTTTCTCACAATAAACCTAAAGAAAATTTATATAACAACCTTAAGTTACTGGCACATGTCTAAACTGCTTCTTTGATGAGTTTTAAGTCCTTTTAAAATACAGTTGAAAAATGAATACGATTGCTATTTCCCAAGGTAGCAGAAAAAGGGGGCAGGTGATAAGCGCCGAATGGTATGATCTAAACTAAGCTCTGAGCACAAGTACGATGCAGCCAACAATGAAAGTAAGGGATTTTTGTCTCCAGAGATAACGGTTTACTTGAATTAAAGTCTGTTTGCTAATTACGTTGCCAAAGTAACACTAAATCAATTGTTTATTGAAAACTATATTTTAATGCTATCAAATCATTCTAAAATTGGTTATCTTATCACTTACCATAATTTTATCTTGAGACAGTGAAACTTGATCGGATGTCACACTTTTTACATAAAAATAATTTTTGAACTATGCATTTTTTGACCAACCATCTATCAAATATCTCGTAAAATTATCAATTTAATAGAAGGATTTTAAGTCTTTATAAAGAGACAAACAAAGGAGTAAATCTCCTTCAGAGACATTTTCACAAACCAACTCATTTGGTCTTGTTGCAACTATGGTCGTTTTTTTTTTCTAAGCATTTTGTTAAGTCATTACAAAAAAAGTTGGCAGTACTGTTTTATAAAGTGGTAGCCCTCGAACCACTGCAATCTACACACACACACACACACACACACACAGAGCCTGCAACCATGTTACCGTTGCGTCCTGCAGCGTCATCGATTTGTTAACCGGAAGGAAACAGTTGTTGTCATTGTACTCTGCACCAGGTAGATACGTGTCACACGGGTTCCCTGCGTCTGGTAACATGAGAGAACAACGTAAGTAACGAAAGATATCCTTGACGTCATTAGTTCCAAGCAACTTTAAAACACAAATGATCTTAACAAAGTTTCCCATCTCAAAAAACAAAAATTTTTACATTTTAGCCACTTCTGACGATGCAAAATAAAATATCCCCCTCCCCTTATTTTCCAGATTTGGGAATGATTGAAATGTAGAGCCTCTAGTCGTATTTTCACTTTAAAAAGTATACGACAAATTATGCCAGGGTTCCACGTGCTAATCTCAGTAATGGCATTTTTAATTAAAACCTAACTCATCGAAATTTAAGTTTTAAGTTGTAGCTCTTCCGTGTCTGAAACTCCTATTGGCCTTCATAAAAAAAAAAGAAAAAAAATCAGTGCAGAATTTTTTTCTGCGTTTCAAATTTACAACTTTAGATTTTTTTGTGCGCGATAAACAATGCAAGTAAGAGTCCATTTGTGAAAAATGCGGCTTAAATGTTGTTACTTCATATTACAGTTACCGACATAGCTGAAACCTTTTTCTTGCTACAATTTTTTTTAATTGTAAAGAAAGGAAGAAATGCTTTTCAAACAAATTTAAGACATTAAACAATTTATTCTAATAGCTCCTAACATAGTCAACAAAAAGAGACATTTAAAAGACTTTTAAAAAATACAATTTTAAAAATATACAAGTGTTTTTTTGTTTTTACCGAAAGCATACATAATTTACATGGTGCTTTCTTTTGTAATTAAACCAGTTTCAACAAAATTATCTACTGTATAAATGCGAGATGTCCGTGTGTGTGTCGGTGTGTGTTCATGAATTAATTTTACGTCAGGCCCTGCTAATGCACGGACTAAATGATGCAGTTGAGAACACGATAGATTTTATGAATAAAAATGGGGTTGAGGGTGAAAGATACCATTGAAAGTAGAGACAGGGGGATGTTTAAAACGTTAGACGGTATTTCACTTTTCTACTGTACTCTATCTCGATGGGAAGCACTGGTTGACATAACTATCTGCTGCAATGATGCGCTTAGAATTTTATTGATTCCCAAAGGAACGCTGGGTACCGCCACTAGTCAAATGCGAAAGTGTGTTTGTAACTTACGCTATGGACGTCGAAACTGCAAACGCACGGCCTTCAAATTTGGCTCAGTGATTCTGGGCACACTCGGAATGGATTTAGACTAATTTTTCGAAAAAAAAGGCGACGGCGATTTTTAAAAAAAAATTTTTTTCATTTGGGACCGAATTCCATAGTCTCATAAAAAGCTAGATCTAGCCATGACGGGTTTTACTTGAACGTCCAAGTGCGTTCATGATGTCACTCGCTACGAGTTTCGACAGAAGTGCTTAGAAAACTTACTTTGTACGAATAAAATTTACGGTGCGCAAGGAAATCAAACGTTGGTGGGTTTTATGAATGTTATTTTCTACATCCAAAGTCTCACTTAAATCTAGATCTAGCCATTATGAGAGCGAGAGAGAGAGAGAGAGAGAGAGAGAGAGAGAGAGAGAGAGGGTATTTTATCGTGATCGGAAATGTCCCACTAACATTGAAATAAAACTAGATCTACATCTATCAGTGAAATGTGTTGAACGGGTAAGAATGCGTCCACGGTGCTGTGACTTCTCAAAACTTACAGTGCACAACAAAGGGTGGATTTTATGAATGTTATTTACGTCATCCACTAACATTCGTATATTTATGCCGTTACACAATAGATCTAGTCACTGCTAGACCTAGATCTAGATCTCATCATGTTAAGTATAGGGCCTATATAAATCTTTACGTTTACGACACATTCATTGCAATTTTTTCTCTCTGTTTAGAAATCAACATAACTTAAACCATCAAAGAGTAGAAACATAATTATCATATTAACACAGATTTACATATTTTAAAGAGGACTTATTCCTGTAATGGCAAAGCATATCTATTAACAGCTTCGAAGATTGCAACAAGTGTAACAAATATTCTTGATGAACACGCACAGTACAAGGAGAGCATCGTGAATCTGAGGCAGGATCCATAATTATACTGTCTACCACAAATTGCAACGTTTATCACTCAACCCTATAAAGATCAAATTAGACTTTCGTGTTGCTTTTTTCTTCACGGCGCTTTTTTAATATTACATGATTGGTCGTTGAAATACCTAAAACAAAACTGAAACGTATAACCTGTAAAGAAACCAACAATGATTTCTTTTTGTTCTTTTTTATACCTTGGAAATTGACAGAAGGGAATAAAATGTATAAAAAATCGAACATTCCTTAATCAAAAGCCGCGCAATAGATTAGCTCACCTACCTCTAAATTACTGGAATACATCTCGCATACAATTTCAACTATTTATCTTAGGGTGATGAAAGCTTAATTTTATTTCCTCTACAATATACGCAACTCTTATGACCCATATCACATGTTTGATTTCCTCTGCAATATACGCCATCCTTATATCCCATGCCACAGACTTGATTTACTCTACAATATAATTATGCCACTCTTCTGACCAAGGCCACAGACTTGATTTCCTCTATACTATACGTCACTTTTATAACCCATGCCACAGACTTGATGTCCTCTACAATAAGTTCCACTCTTATGACCCATGCCACAGACTTGATTTCCTCTAGAATATAATCATGCCACTCTTATGACCTATGCCACAGACTTGACTTCCTCTACAATATACGCCACTCTTATAACCCATGCCACAGACTTGATTTCCTCTACAATATAGTTATGCCACTCTTATAACCCATGCCACAGACTTGATTTTCTCTACAATATAGTTATGCCACTCTTATGGCCCATTCCACAGACTTGATTTCCTCTACAACGAAACTACAAAACGCACAGCCTTTAAGTTTGGCCCAAAGATTCTATGCATGCCCGGAATGGTTTCAGTCTACTTTTTAGAACAAAAAACGGTGACGGCGACTTCATTTTAATTTCATTCATTTGGAACCAATATCCCAAGTCTCACAAAAATCTACATCTAGCCATGATGGGTTTTACTTGAACGTCTAATTGCGTTCTTGTTGTCACGCGTTGCGCTGGTGCTGACGCCGAAACTGCAAAACGCACAGCCTTCAATTTTGGCCGAAAGGTTCTTTGCATAATAGGAATGCTTTAATATACTTATTAGAATAAAAAACGATGACGGCGTCTTTATTTCATTTTTATTTTTTTTTGGACCTAAATATAAAGTCTCACAAAAATCTAGATCTAGCCTTGATAAGTCTTACTCACGAACCATTACAGACCTTTAGCACACGCACCGTGTCGCACTACGCGTACGTGAAAATCGGGAAAGCAGATTGAGTTACTATAAAAATAATGAAACCAGTTTCTAAAAATAGACCCACAGACGTTCTATTTTTAGAAACTGGTTTCATTATTTTTATAGTAACTCAATCTGCTTTCCCGATTTTCACGTACGCGTAGTGCGACACGGTGCGTGTGCTAAAGGTCTCTATTATATGACAAGAACGCGTAACCAACTCTTCTAGAGCAACTTAGGAGACAAAAAAAATATCCTGCTACCTCTCTTCGCCCTGCTGCGCAAAGTGTCGTAACCTCGATGGCTTCCTTCACCGCCAACTAGGGTCAACGAAGTGCGTTGCTAGTGACGCTAGATAAAGGTTAACAGTGCATTAAAAGGTAGCGCGTTACTTCGATAATCACACCAAAATCAAATAAAGAGATATAGCAGAAGAAGAAACACAATTTATGCTAGTGGCTCAAATGAAAAAAAATATAATAATTAAAAATCAATTTTCTTGACTTGAAATGACCAAATTACATGGATCTAGATCTAGATCTAAATTTAAGGGAAAACTGAAAGAAAAAATCCCACAGCATAGATCTAGAATCTCCACCTATAAGCATTCTGGGTTTTACCTAATCGTTTTTTTTTTTTTTGCTTTGTCTATTATATAAATGCAAAGGTTCCGTGTGTGTGTGTATGTGTGTGTGTGGGTGTGTGTGTGTGTGTGTTTGTAACCTTTGCTATGGACTTCTAAACCACAAAACGCACGGCCTTCAATTTTGGCTCATTGATTCTAGGCGTGTTCGGAATGGTTTTAGACTACTTTATGGAACGAAAAACGATGACGGCGATTTTATTTTAATTTTTTACATTTGGGACCGAAACCCCAAGTCCCACAAAAATCTAGATCTAACCTCCAGCCATAACGGGTTTTACTTGAACCACAGAGAATTGAATATCGAGCAAGAGGGAGAACTGAGCCTAACTCTGTGACAACACCAACAAAAGCATATTATGCGAAAAGAGCCGGTAAACAAAGCATACGCCTAGCGGTTTAGTGTAGGCTGTGTAGTATGTGTGTTTGCACTTGGCGCTATTATCTTTTGAATTATCGGCTTTTTTTCTGTTGCTATGCAGCCATGAGTATACGCGTAAACAGCGTGTCTCTGCTCTCTTACTCTCCAAACTCTTTGCTTGAACTTCCAAGTGCGTTCATGATGTCACGCGCTTCAAGTTTCGACGCAGTGCTTGGGAAATTATTTTGTACGATTAAAATTTACAGTGCACAAGAAATTCGACGAGTCTAGATCTAACCATGGTGGGTTTTACTTGAACGTCTAAATGCATTCATGATACGCTTTGAACACAGTGCTTAGAAATTTTTTTTTGTACGATGAAAAATTACACTGCGCGACAAATTCAAACGATGGTGGATTTTATGAATGAATCTTACGTCAGACCTTGCGCGTCATAGCTAATGCAAAGGTTAAAAAATGCAGTTGGGAACACGATAGATTTATGAATAAAACTGTTATGAATATTAATTTGTCTGGTGGGGTTGAAGGCTTGGTGATAAACAAAAATCTAAACCTAGATCAACTTTTTTTCCTTCGAAAAAGAGCAACACGCTTTAAGTTGTTTTGTAAATTAAATGAATAATATAACGTTGAAGTCACATCTTCTCTTTCATATAAATCTCAATTGAGGCGAAATTCTTAATGACCGCAATGAATAAAACTTAGATTTTATAAAACGATGATGGAAAAGAAAGAGAGAGAGAGAGTTGTTTTAGCGTGATCGGAAATCCCCTTGCACATTCAATCTAGATCTAGATATGCGTTACCAGTGATGTGATTTCTAGAACTATACTGTTGACTTGCACTTTTTGTTAGATCTATTTTAAATTATTAATACCCAGGGGCCAATGTTATGAAAGTGGCGCAATTTGCGCTAGTGTATCTACTTGCGCTAGCGTAATCTGCAACCGACGTAAAACTTGCGCTCCCTTCGATGTTATGAGAAAATTTTTTTTCGGTTGCAGGCTACAACGGAAGTGCTTTGTAATAATAATCTGTAAAGCTCGGACTAAGCTTCTGCCGAGCTTAGTTTCTAGATATATTCATTTTTAGAATCGGAACTTCCCCTAAAAATCGGTAAAACACGGAAGTAAGGATGAGTTTGAGAATACCATCATGTTCAAAATTGTTTTTAAAAAATCAGCAGCTGTATTCGCTCACCTCTTCATCTTTCTTATATTTGATATTTAATCCTTTTGAAGAAAAATGCGTTAAAATAAAATGACTTTACTTTCTACATTTTCTATGCAAACAAAAATTAGACTATCGCAGGCTGACATAATAATATATATAAAGAGGTTTCATTCGAGATCTAGATCTAGATCTAGATCTCTAGATGCCAGATTGAAGATTTTAAACTAGATCTGTAAAATCTAGGCTCAGAAGAAAGAA
>BMAT01010524.1:589702-611628 GCA_019649035.1 Elysia marginata | reverse complement strand
TGAGTTTATAACAGTGATCTCTTGTCCCAGTTCCACAGCGAAGAGGGAGATATTCTTCCATAGTTACATTGTATAGACCTACATGTATCCTTTGGTGAACTTATACGTCTCTAGTAGATCAACTCTAACGCTGGCACATGAGACTCAGAATGTCAAGTGCTTTTTGTTTACCGGTATCTCATCTTCGTAAGAGAACTTTACTATGCATGGAACAGTTTAGTGGGCCTACACTGTACATTTTATAACAATAAGACATTAGTTTTGTTGACTGACGACCAAAGTCAGGTACTGTATACAAGGTGTCGTCTAAATCGACTTTTGTACAAAGTTACTAATGATAGTCTATCAAGGTAGTTGAAGGACCTTCAAAAGAGGCACACTTATCTGAGTCATCAAAGTCATTTATGTAGAGTTAACGTTTTAGGCCTTACTAGCTAAATAATCCGTTCTACGAACTCGAAAATGGACTAATTTTAAGAGGGTTTGTAAGACAACCTCAGTCAGGTTTGTTTTTCTTCCATCGAGCTATAAACATTAGTTTTGAGTAAAGCTATTTGTCTTTTATCTAAACGTATCTAAAAAAGACTACTTAGGCCTA
The DNA here is from genome assembly GCA_019649035.1 of Elysia marginata. Lineage (NCBI taxonomy): Eukaryota > Metazoa > Mollusca > Gastropoda > Plakobranchidae > Elysia > Elysia marginata. The sequence goes on along the minus strand of BMAT01010524.1, from coordinate 611,030 downwards.
CATCCTCGTACTTCCCCCTTTTCTTCTGCCCCTCCTCCCATGCCTACCCCCCTCTTTACGCCATGTCAAACTTTCTGTATGAGATGCACTGTCTATGTAAATCTCCCTTCCACCCTTTTCTTATCTACTTTTCTGTACTTTTAAATGTTATAGATTCCTCTCTATTTTTCTTAAAATTTCATAATGTGAAACAACGTCGCCTTTTACAACTCTCTATCGCTCTTGCATATAATTTTCATATTAAGCACTATTTTCTTTTGTTCTTTTGGCTCTCAATTTTTAAAGAAAACGTCCAGATAATATTCAAGACACTTTACAACTTTTAGCCAAAGTTTGAGATGTCTATATGGCTTAGAAATGCTTGAATAAATTGTCATACCTGTCGGCAGACTCCCTCATTGAAGTCATTTACATGTACTTGCGTCTATGCATAATAATTTTGTGCTAGAATGAGATTAGAGCGCAAACTATCGTTATTGTTAGCAAAATCCCTCATTGAAGTGAATTGCTTGCGGGCAAGAACGAATATAATGTGCTCTATTCTCATTCCCAATAATCAATAGATTTCTCTTTTTTCTTCCACACCCATACATTCTCATTTTCCTCTAAACAAACTGTGACAATGATTAATTAATAATCAACGACGTAATAATTATGAATCTTATTGTACCTGAAAATCCTAATTTAGAAAAAAATTTATTAAGACAATGCGCAGAAAGTAGGAAAAATTTATAAAGACAATGCGCAGAAAGTAGCAGCAACAATAACAACAGCTACAACAATAACAACTTATTACACTCAAAGACGGAGTAGACATGAAGATTTACACTTTGACAGTTGTTCATATGAATAGACACTACGAATGAAAGAGTTTTCCCCCAAACATGTGTAAGAATCTTTTTACCCCGGACCTGCTATGTTGATCATGTGACCGATCTTCAGAACGTCATCATCATGGCAGACCACCCTAGTGAAGGCGATATCAAACAAATCTTCAAAAGATTGGTGTCTATACCGACAAATAAGGTACTTTTTAAAATTACAAAACGAGTAGTGTGGAACAATGTGTTCTTGTTATGATGTGAGAAAGTTATGACCGGGCGGTGGATCTTTATTTAAGATGTAATCTTAATCTATCACCCCAGGCTGTCTTGTCAAGCTGGTGACAACACCATCAGTTGTGACATCATCATAACTGCACGTAGTCTAGATCTATCTATGTGTCGGTTGTCGATGATTTATTTTAGATTCAGATCTAATCATCCACGAATCATAGGTAGATCTAATTAGAATCCAAATTTTTTGAAAAGGCAAATCAAGATTGTTATGCTTTATGTCCGGAACTAGTGGAAGCAGGATAGATCTAGACTAGTCTCTCACAGTGACAACTCAAGTGTTTTATTATAGCCACATTTACAAATCTATGATATGGCTTATTTTAGGTGTGATTTGTGCTTTAACCCCTCGGATGTGGATACTACTCTGCCATGATTATTTATGCACCCCTCCAGTGACTAATCGTTTAAGGGTCAAATTATACCTAGGGCCTAGCCAGGGGCATAGTAAATCTGAAAGTCGTGCGCGCCTTGTCTTAGCCAGTCTCACTCTCAGTTAATTTCATTCTTCCACACCACCGTTATAATCTTAGCTTAGTCCATACTTAATTGATCATTTGGTCCTAGAGAAAACGTTACTTTATCATTTAATGATTTATGTCGAGAAATAATTTATCTGTTATTGTAATTTTCTCGTGTTTATGTTGGCGTCTACGCCTACGGGTTAGACCTGTCCTTTGGGAAAATTAAAACTTCTTATGAGTTTAAATGTAAAGAAATAGAAAAATTAACTGTTAAAAATTTTTACCTCATCCAACTCATTTGAACTGAGTACAAGACATTTTTGTGTAAGAACAAATAGGATGGGCAACTACTGTGGAAAGGCAGTGTATTTGCTTATGTGGCAGTCATTGGTTGTACTTATTTTACACAATGTCTGACTTGGCAGTTGACTGTTCCACCCCTGAGCATGATCACACACTGATACAGAGTGATACAACATCATGTATGAATTTAAACTTAGACTTAGAGCGCAATACAAGGCACATGGCAAACTCTCCAGACATAATAGAGCCATTTGCTTGAAAACCTAAATGTAGGTCGAATTTCAAATTGCATCAAATTATGAGAAATATCAAGCATTATCCATTTTTGGAAAGCTTAAATGACTAGCCGAATTCAAATATCTAGTTTGTATAAACAGGAGCCCATTCCAAGGGGAATAATAAGGTGACAAAATTATCTACCGCTGTTACATTAAAAATTATTGTCAATTTGATTTTGTCTAAATTAGGCTTGTATGTGGTGCAAAAACATTCTTTTTTATATTTCGGTTATAATAAGAGCCTTTTAATGCTTTGAAGAAAAAGGTTGGTACTTCTAAAGGTTTTTGTCTACTAACTAAGGCAACTATATTGTTCATCAATTTCGCAGATTTGACTAAGCTGTAATTCCCATTCTTGAACTTCCTCAGAGTTATACTTCAACATAAAATTCTGCTAAATTTCATACTTTTCGTTGTTGCATTTACATTTTATTTTCTTTTCACAAAAACTAATGACTTTAAAAGTTAGTGAATCTATAGGCCTAGCTATAATTTTATGCCCAAAGCCCACTTCAAGTTACCTGTAATGCCATGCTGTCTGTGTCAACTTTCTTAAAATAAAATGTTAGCACCAGCAGTACTTTCTTTATTTTAAAACTTATAGAAACAAATTTTTAGTTTTATAGAAGCCGAAGGTCTATCTTTGAGTATTCAAATGCCTTAAGTTAAAGTTAAAAATATGTCTTTATTCACCCTGGATGTTTATCATTTACCTCCTTCAAGTTAGTTTTTGGTTATTTTTTACTATAAAAAAGAGGAAAAATTTCACTATGTCCTCTAAATTTTTGTGTCTTGTGTCTGCTGAGTGACATTCTTATTTTGTCAAAATGAGAGGTTTTTCATTTTTCACCATTTCTAAATTTTATAAACAGCCAAACTTTGTTTTTAAACTGTTTGATCACTTCTAATGATATTCATTCATCTTCTTTCTTTCCATTCTGGTACTTTTGTATATAAAATATATTATTCTATGTTATATTTGGTTCTAGCGTAGTACTAAACGGAGTAGAATATCAATAACAAGCAAGAAAGTAAATTTCTAAAACAAAAACTCCAAAAGGATCCTTGTTAATAGTAATAATACATTGACATTTATAGCAGTTCTTTTTTTAGATCTAGGCATAGAAATCTAGGTTAAGGTCTTTTTGCTTGATTAGCGCCGTTTTTTTTTCAAGATAATGAAGGAAATCAACATATTAAAATCTCAAATAGCAGTTAAGTGACTTTGGGGACATCCTCATCAAGTTTTCAAGAGTTTTTTTTGTTAAAAAAAAACGATTATAAATTGCAACGCTTCAAAATCACCAAACCTGAAAGGGCTGATGAGCAGTCAATATCGGTAAAAGGCGTAATTCTCAACCTTTCAATTAAAATTCAGTAAGTTTACATATATAGGACATTTCATCCAATCAAAGCAGTAAGTTGTAACTTATCATGTTTCCAAGCTATCTATGTCTCTCGCAAAACCCATTAAACAACACTGACTGAAGTGAAAAATACGGGTTTTTCTGGACCAGCCTTGGTTTTTCGGCGAAATCAGGAAGATTTAGAAACTGTAAGCCTCACAGCGGTAAATTAGACTTAAGTCCCTTAAAACCTGTTTTGCAAACAAAAAAAATAGTGTAAATAAACACAGAATGGTCTGTTTCGTGTTAAAATGAAGCTAGTTTGGCAATTTAGTACTCTTGTTGTTTTAGAGATGACATGAAAAGTTTGTTTCAAAACCTGATTTTGTCTGCCTCGCACAATGCCCCAAACTTTAAAACTCTTGTATTCTCTGATATAGTTGGGCACAACTAATTTCCGTTTGAACATGTATAACATTTAACATGCAAGCTTTTGATTGGTAGGCAACTTGAATGGGTTTGGGCCCCAAACATATATAAAATTGCACATTTTTGTTACTGAGTTTGTCCAAATTAGACTTGCTAAAACGTAACACTATTTCAAACATTCACAACACAATAAACACAGAAACAAAAACTTCGCAATTTGAACTGAATGCCTTTTATTTTGATATATATTTTTCTTAATGAACCCATCATTTTTTTCAAAACATAGCCATTTGATGGGTGAGGATTTTAGATTTACCTGGGTTGTTGTTTTGTAATATTCATAAGTCTAAAATTCAGATATTGACGATCAACAAAATCCTTGTTTGAGCACCTTTGTAGTGGTCTAAGGGAGGCCTCATAAAATATTAAGGCTAAAATAAAGCTAAATGACTTCACAAGCACATTTTGAAATTTCAAGTCTTTCGTGTCGCACAAGGTTTCAGGAGACTTAAGTCAGAAAATCAACACATGTCTTTCTGTTTACTAAGCTGTGAGGGAGTGAACTACTCGAGGAAAAAGTCAAATCAACTCAAACATCAAAATGTTCAATTTTATTTCACTCAAGAACATCTGAAAAAGACGATCCATTTAATATATTATATGATTCCTTTTTGTTTTTTATTGATCATTTTTTTTCTCAGCATGTTTTTTTTTCATCTCATATTAGATTATTAGAACTTTTTTGCATACAGACGAAACCACTGATACAGCTGCCATTTCAGTTCAATAAAATACTTTTTGTTTGTTCTTCATATCAATGAACATTTAATCTTGGCAGGAGATAAAAAGATTAAATGACATAACTTTTGTAGTTTTAAACTATTTGTCATAGAAGCAAATTTCAAAGTTTTGTAATCAGTGAAGCAAGGGCTGTTAAGTCCATGCTTCTTTAAAATTTAGTTTGTAAACATGAGTTTGAGTTGTTTTTTTTAAACCGAAAGGACTGTGCCAATATTCTAGAAAATTAATTTTGCATGCATGCACACTTTCTTACTGAGTTTACCTAGTTCTAGAGGCTATATGGAAGATCTGAATCCGAAGTTTGGTAATGGTAATTTTGACCAGAAATGCCTTAACAGTTGGCCTGACGATAAGTGCTCAGCAGCTTGCCACCATTCAATATTGGTGTGGGCGGCTAATCGTAAGTAGGACTTACACTTTTTACCATATGAATCTATGCAAACATGTTAATTGAATGTTTATCTTCAGCAATGTTTTGACTGCAACTGCGGTAACCCGACCTGGGCAAGTATTACTTATGGTGTGTTCCTCTGTATTGACTGCTCAGCAGTACATCGGTCCCTAGGAGTCCACGTAACATTTATACGTTCAACCCAGTTGGACACAAACTGGACATGGCTTCAGCTGAGGGCCATGCAAGTTGGAGGCAATGCTAATGCTGTAAGTATAACTGTAGTAATACTTAGGGCCTTCTTGTCAGTAGCAGAAATTTGATCAAATGTTATTTTTAGTGATGGTTTTGCGTTTTTTGGGGCAAATTAGACATATTGTAGCTTGTCTTGAAGTTTCAAACAATCTTACCGTACACAGTACACCACAATTTTTGCCCATGTTTGTTTTTTCCATTTGACTGAGCATAGCATTGATTTGAAAATACCCTCAAGTTTTGAGTAAAAGTTAAAATAAAATGATTGAGTCAGGTCAGCACCAATAACCAAAGAAGGGCTGCCACTTTTCTTGTTGTAATGATATTCCAGTTAAGCCTGACATCTTGTTTAGTACACAACTAAGTCTTGCAAAATTTGAGATGGATTATCCTTGAGGCTTGACAAAATATTTTTTTCCTTTGCCTTTCTTTCCAGAGAGCTTTTTTCTCACAACATGGCTGCACTTCAAACGATGCTCAGAAAAAATACCACAGTCGGGTGGCAACTTTATACAGAGACAAGCTTTTATCACAAGCACAGCATGCGTTGAGACTGCACGGGACAAAAGTAAGTTAACTCTATGCTGCTGGTGAATTTCAATGAAACTTGAGTGTTAGTTTAAAAAAAATTGCTTTTATTGATTTGCTCCGTAACATGAGCAACAATCTAACCAAAAATATTTCGACAGATTGGCTGTGGACTTTGAAATTCTTGTACATTCTCTGTAAAAACGAAAAAAAGGGACGTGGTGAGAGGTAATAAAGAGATGTGGTGAGAGGTAATAAAGAGATGTGATGCTACGCAATGAAGAGATGTGGTGAGAGGTAATTAAAAGATGTGGTACTAGGCAATGAAGAGATGTGGTGAGAGGCAATAAAGAGATGTGGTGAGAGGTAATAAAGAGATGTGGTGCTACGCAATGAAGAGATGTGGTGAGAGGTAATAAAGAGATGTGGTGAGAGGTAATAAAGAGATGTGGTGAGAGGTAATTAAGAGATGTGGTACTAGGCACTAAAGAGATGTGGTGAGAGGTAATAAGAGGTGGTTTGGTGGAAATAAAAAGAGATGTTGAGAGAGGTAAGCTGGTGAAAATATACTGAATGGACTATACACTATTTAAAATGCAGTATTTTGTTTCTAAAATAAAACTTCTTGTGAGTATTCTCCAGATTGTGTTTCATGTTACTGTTTACATATAATGATACATATAATAAAAGTGGCTGTTTTGTCACTCCTGTCTCTCCAGCTGTTTTTGGAAGACCAGAGTAAAGGAAAAGAACACCAGGTAGACTGCGGGCGATATATTTGCTAATTAAGTACTTAGTGTTATCAAAGAGAACAAATACTACACTGACAAGAGGTTGAATTCTCCGATTTCTGCGTACAGAAATCAGCGGGACCTCAGTCTCGATAAACCCGTTACCCATCATGCTGGTTTTTTTTACCTCACCCTTCTCCAAGACATAGGCTTGGATTTGCGCTACGCCAAAGCAGTGCCACCCAGCACTTGTCAGGGTAGTATTTATTGTCTTGGGTGTCTCTTTGGTGTTAATATGCGCCACTGTCAGAGCTGCCAACGCATACGTTTTCCCGTGTTTTCGTACGCTTTTGTGCCTCGAATACGCCAGTACGATTTTCGGATCGAATTAGAAAAAAAACTTTTACTGCCACTGTCGTTATGGCGTGAAACTCGTGATGTTTTTTAAGTACCTTAAACTTCGGTAGCCTGCTGAGTTTTCCAACCAGGAAGTTGTTCCATTGTTGCGCAAGTGCACAAAGATAATTGGGTGGATTAGGTTTCTTTTTTGTACTTTCATGTTTTACTGTAAATACCAGTCATATCAAAATCTTGCTCCTGATATCGCCTGCTTTACTGATTTGATGAACAATCTTTCTCATTGAATTCTGTAAATTTTGCTGTAGCATCTGGACATTGTATATTTTCCCCACAATCCATTTCTTAGTTCCTGCCAAATATTTCAAGCTATATAATAATAATAAGCACTTTCCCACAATCTTGAAGATCGTGTGCTAAGTATAGCCAGATCTAGATCTTTATCTAAGTCAAGTCATTGGGCAAATTTGGATATCATTTGATGAATCTGTGTCACGGTTGCTCCATGATCTAAATTAGATCTAGTGTCAGTCAGAAAAGCAAAATAAGAAAGTCTTGGCACCATTTGGATTCTCAATAACAAAGTTGAAAGTGGGTTTTTTTGCCAAAGTTAGAAATAGCCTAATTTCTAGTGCTTTTAATTAGACTATTCTAGGATATTTCTATCTCATCTTTGACAGTTAATGCGTTCAATGCTGACAGTCTGACCTCCAAATTTTGTTAGATCTGAATTAGTAATAGTAAGACTACAACGGGAAATACAAAAAGAAAGCTAGGCCTTATAAAATGCTTGCAGTTTTGGGCAATTTGAACATATACTCTGAGAAATGTCTCTCAAATTCTGATAAAACTAAATCTCAAATGTCAGCTCATTACACATACAATTAGAATTTGTAAAACTAGCCAATTTGCAAGTTTACACAAAACTTAAAAAAAACCAAAAAACCAACTTATAAAATATGGGCCTACTAAAAAGACATCCAAACTCGGTTAACTTTGCTGTCAGTGTTCAACTAGTTAATTGTGGTAGTCTATAGTTTTTACTTCACCACTGGATGCAGATACATCCAATCAAAAAGACCTTGTAAATTTTTTAGGGATCAGCTATGAGTTTTTAGGCATTACCATAGAACACAATTCTAAAATGTGAAAAAAAACAGTCTGCATTAAAAAAATAGTAACGTGGCCAACATATACAATAATGATTCTGCTATTGAAAGGCAATTAAAAAAAAAAAAGCTGGGCACTCCATATTTAAACATATTTTATTTGTTATAAGTTATGTTGTTTTCAGTAAATTAAAAAGTACATACAATGGTGCACTTTTTTGTTGGAAAATACACCTCTAAGGGTTGGCTTGTATTCTTTCGACTGATGCTGAGTTGGCACCTCTGCTGTAATGTTTAAGAGGGGTTTAACCAGAATATTAAGATGATCATGCTTTGTTGTGAAATAAGTCGCACCAATACAACAACTAGTCTATTATAGTCTCTGTATTAACGCTTTATCAATCATACCTCAACCTATATAAAAGTGTAAAACTCAAACTCAAACTTAACTAATATTACTAGTAGATTAGATTTTAGAGGCATATTCAAAGAAAAACATATCAACCCATCAATGGAATTTGCTTCAGCACATCTAAACCTTGTAATTTTCGAGAAAATTGTAGTTGAAAATGTAGACTAAGTTAAATATTTCCACTTTCCTTGATTCTGTCGTTGGTCATTTTGCATCCTGAGTGAAAAAATTAGAGTTAGACCAATTTGCTACAAAAGACCACACCTTGCTCTCTAGAGCTATGTCTTTTAAGTCCATTTTGATAAGTTTGGCACTTAAGACCAAATGGCATCAAGACGTCAATATGCTCTATGCGCGACATAGGTGGATCAAATAGTAATAATAGTTGCAGAGCCACTAGTTTCAAAAAGGTTAACAGTTGCAAAAAGCATAAAATGAAATGATACAAGTATAACATAGCGAGTAATGAAACTATTTGCTTACCTCGCAAAATCAAAGTTCTCATAGTAATACCTGTATCTTCATAGCAACATAGTTTATACAAAGGTAAGATAAAGGAAGAAAACCTCAGAGACTTTCTTCCAAATGTGAACATTTAACTGTTTTAACAACAGGAGCCATCTATGTCATGACACATTCAGTATTATTTTTGTCTGCTACACCTGAGGTTAAACTTTTCTCATCCATTGTATGCCCCAATAAATAAAATCTCTGTTGCTTCTGTATGTAGCAATGCATGCGTAGAGTTGTGAAACCAACACTATATCTCACCCTATTACATCGATTTTGAAAGAAGGATACATAATTTATTAGTATCCTCTGTAAAACATTTTTCTCTCTAACCAAAGTTTTGTCTAACTAAGCTCTTTTGTGGAGGGCATATGTTGCATTCAATTATCAGTTTTTACTTCTCAACCTGTACTGTATATTTGCATGAAGAGTTCTGTCCCGATTTCTTAAACTCCAACACCATTACATCCGACTGATTAGTGTTCTTATTTACTTACCCTCCACTTTCTGTTATATCTTTTGGTTAGTACAATCCTAACCTCCGACATCTGCTTCATGTCTCAGAATTTTTGAGATACATCATGTCAAAGTAACAAAATTGTTTGCTTGACATTTGGGTGTTAATGTTATGGTTTAAAACTTCAGCTTCGTGGGATGTTTTTCTTTTTCTTTTTTGGTCAAATTTTATCAATTTCAAATGCATTTCTTGATGCATAAACTGCGGGTTTTTTTCTTTTTTCTTTCTGTTTTTTTTTGTTGTTGTTGTGGTTTTTGTTATTGAAAACACTGAATTTCCACATCTGATGATGACTATCATTTAGTTAGACTCTTTCTTTTGTTTTTAGTCAGGTTTAACATGTGTCAGTCATTTCATAGAATTGACAATCAGAAAAAAAACTTTTCGATGAGCGAAAAAGCTTGTTGAAAAATCTTAATGCTTTCTGTATTGATGACTGGCACAGTTGATTGAAAAAAAATTAAAATTTAAAACATCTCTTTCACTAGAAAGGTCTGAGTGTGTGTTGATGGAGCAGATTTTCATTTACTCCTATTTTGTCTTTGTCCCAGCTTCACATTGACAGCCACAATGAGACAGCATCACCAGAAACAAAGGAAGTGGATTTCTTCTCGGAGCACACCCAGGATGATGAGTTCAAGGCTTACCCTGTTGAAGACAACCAGAGGTTGGGCGGAGGAGGAGGAGCTTCAAACGGCTCCACCCGAGCTTCAAATGGCTCTGCCCCCAAGGCTGTCAACGGAAACCAACCAGAGGGTAGGATTTTTTAATCTAAAAAACTGACAAACAAAGAGCGTTGCTGATCAACTTATAAAAGTTTCCGTGTCCTATGTTAATACGAATGTTGTGGGCTTATTTCAGCAAGCCTGCCTTGTACTGAGTTTTTCACGAAAATCCCATAACAAAGAATTGTCATGTTTTCGCCAGAGAACTGCTTTATTCCATCTCCAATTTTACTAATTTTGAGTTTGAACTCTTAAATCTACTTTTCTTCACATATAGAAACTGCTTTGTAAAAATCTCTGTAGAGATGCTAAACTTCGCTTATTTCTTTTGTCAGCTATAAAAATACACTAGGACCTTCCCATTGGGCATGCTGTTGCTTAATTTAGCAAAATCGGAGATGGAATAAAGCAGTTCTCAGGCACCGATGTGCTGCTTGTATTTCATGGTAAACAATATTTACCCACAATTTGTCACTGCTCTTACAAAATGGTATACCTCAGATAGTGAGATATGTGTCATTTTGACATGGACATATGGCTATGTCACAGCTGCATAATGTTTACAGAGCTGTTAGCCGTTTTTATTTTGAAAGAGAGCAAAGAAAGGGTTTTATGACAAATGTTAAGATTTCATGTGAAAACAACTTAATTTCATATTCTTTTTTGCTAAGAGATGTCATTTTCTTCTAAATGGGTGTTATTGCAAATTTTCAGAGATGAAATTTCAAGGACAAAGAAGAAAAAAATCCACATTTGCTCCCCTTTTTCTCAACTTTTTAAAAAATGGCTCGTGAAGCATTATGACATGAAATCCTTATATATGGAAATAGCATACCTTAGCAAATAAGTTACGCCATATACGTCTGAGGGATGGCTATTTCCAATCTACATAAATGAGAAATGCCATTTTGCTAGCCTAGTGATGCCATTTATCTGAATGACTCAAATGTTGCAATTTTCACCTTCAAATGCATTGCTGTTGTCAACAAGACATTTTTATGAACTTCCAAATGTAAAATAATTTGATAGAATTATCAATATTTCTTGGAAAGATATTAAAACTGTTCTTAATTTAAATTGTTAAGAAAAAGAAGAAAAAATAGACTTTGAAATGGCTTAAAAAAGAATTTTTTATTCCCCACTCATTCACCCTGGAAGTGAGGCATTTTTACTAGATAACAAATTATTTTTATGGGATACCAGTTTAAGACTAGTAAAAACCTTTTTTTTTTTTATCTTCTTTCAACTATTGATCAGACCCGACTCAAGGACCTAACGTAGATGCTGCCCTGAGCACATCACCCACTCAAGCTCAGACCCTGGCTCAGGTAGAGCCCAGAAAAACCATCATTGGAGCCAAAAAAGCGCCTGCTGCAAAGAAAGGGGTATGGGCTTAAGCTTTCAAGAGGTTTATTGGCCTCTCTCTCTCTCTCTCTCTTTCTCCCTCCCCTCTCTCTCTCTCCCCCCTCTCTCTCCTTGTTATTTCAGCACAGTGTCTATAAGATCTTTTTAACACTTTTTTTTATTTTTATGAGAGAGAGCAATATCTAAGAAATCATTACTTTTTTTCATTGTCAATAGGAAGCAGGTTAAGAGTGTGGTAAATCAACGTTACACCTTAGTGATTTATTGGTGGTTAGTCTCTCTCTTTTATTTAGCTTGCTTGCTTTTGGTGTTTTATAGAAAACAAGGAAACATAAGGAAAAAAAGAATAAGAACAAAAACAACAATAAACAAATAAGCCCCCCATCTAGTTAATCTACCTTAGATTGATCAGTATACCTTTTTAAAAAAGAAGGTAGACCTTCCAAAAAAAAAACCAAAAAAAAAACTGTACATGTTTCCTTTATTCAAAGCATGCAGTCTCACCTACTTTCTCTGCTGGGAGGTTGGATATGTGCAAGGGTAAAATTTAAAATAGACAATTTAAGCACCAGTTTTAGACATACAAGGCCATATTTTTACTGAATTCAGTGGCGCTATCTGTGGCGACACAGTTACGTTGATTAATGAAGCCTAAATTTCCCAAAAGGGATTAAACAATGCATTATGCTTAATCACATTGTCGTCCTTAATAAAGAAAAGGAAGAAAATCTACTTGTCTGCAAATTTTGCTAACAACACTATTTGTTGTGTTCCAGAGAGGAGGTTTGGGAGCTCAGCGAGTCAAGAAGAACTTCAGTGAGATTGAAAGTCGTGCTCAACAAATTGACAAAGAGCGTGAAGAGCTGGAAAAGAATTTAGCTATTGAGCAAGCAAAAACAAAGGAAGAACAGGAAAAACAAATGTAAGTTATGTACCCTGAGATGAGATTTTGTTTCTTTTTCGAGATGAAAAATCTGTTGTTGGGTTTAAAGAAAATTAAACCTTAGTGCTCTATTTTTAAACGAAGAATCTGCGTTTCTTTGGTTTAAATCTCTGAATTTTTTAATTCACTGTTTAACCAGTGTGCTGGCACTAACAACATATACCTTTAGACTGGTTATGAGTTGTTTTGAAGGGGTTTTTTTTGTCAAAAAGAAAAAAAAATATTCAAATTTTTTGAGACGTGGATTATGTGCCCCTGACAATTTTGCGTTTTTCCATTTGGTCTTTTCTTCACAGGGCAAGTATGAGACTAGCATACCAGGATATGAGTTTGCAGCGTAAGAAGCAGGAAGAGAAGCTGTTGAAGAACGACCCGAAGAAAGCTGAACAGTTTGAACGACTTGGAATGGGATTTGCTGGCAACAGGTTGTTAGAATGTGTTTCAAGCGGCTGTATCTTCTTTCTGATTCTCTTAGTTCACTGTCCCTATTTTTTGTTCCTGTACATACAGGTATGAGAATTTTCAACCTAACCTTTCTTAGAAAATGGAGTCAAGAGTTAACAAAAACCTTTATTTTAATTCCTTTCTTTCAAAACATGCCCCTGAACCCTCTTAGATAAGGCTCCTGCCTTCTCTTTCACCCTTTTTCATTTGTGGTTCTTCCCAGCCCTGTATATACTGGAATGACCCAACAGGTCCAGTTAGGTATTTTGACTGATCACACCGCGTCATCTTTTGTTTTGTGTGTCACCAGAGGTATCAGCCACTCGGCTCTGTCAGACATGCAGACCATCAGCCAGGAAACACCTACCACTAGAGGCTCCTCGGGCCGCAGGGACTTCGACAAGTTTGGCGAGAAGCCGCGCAGTTCCAACAGAGACTTCTTTGACGATGAGTTTGAGTTCATCTCCAGTGGTGGCGGTAGCGGTGGCGGTTGGTCCAATTCTCTGTGAGCACAGATAGTGTTATGTAGATTAGTTTTTTGTTTGTTTTTTTGTTTTTCTTCTGTTAACCCCTTTACTGCCAGGGCTGAGTCTCACTAGGGGTAGAAAATTCTTGGGTTTTTTTTTTTAGGCTTATGAACATCAAAGGCATGTGTCCATAACGATGGCGGGCACACCAAACCTCTGATGTCGCTATTTTTCCTATCGCAAAATCAGAGGTTTGATGTGTCGGCCATCAATAAGAAACTGGTGGAGATGGTAAGACAAACAGAGATTGCTTTCCAGCTAAAAAGGAGATTTGCAATTTTTTTCAGTTTTGACTATTTTTTAACAAATTTTCTGAATGGTAAAGGCAGAACCGACCTGGCAGTGAACTTTTTAAAGTTATTTAGTGGACTTTACATAAAAAATTGGTTTCAAAGCACAACCTCTCAAGTCATTTTTTAGCAGTGAAATATTTAACTCACTGGTTTCTTGACCTTTTTGGGGGCTGAGTAACTTAAGTGAATGGAAGAAAGACTACTCTCAACATATGTAATCACATAGAAAAATCCAGTAAAACCAACTCTGAGAAAAAAGACCGTCTTCTAACTTTGTAGGCCACTGCATATTATAAATAAAGAAACCTTTAAGCTTGTAAAGTCTGCTGCAGTATTAAACAAATCAGATAGATCAGCAGGAAAAAAGTCTTAATGTGTTCTAAATTTCCATCCAGACGGAAAGAGGAATCAAGAAATGATGATTTTGGAAGTGGCTGGGGAAACAAAAACAAGAGTGGAGGCTGGGATATTGACAGGTTTGACGAGAAGCAGTCGTCCTCAGACACTTTCTCCCAGAAAAACTATGACAGGTAGGGTTTTTCAAGTTTTAGTGCGAGTTCGTCTTTTTTTCTCTTCCTTTCTTTCTTTTCAAAGCAATGTCGAATTTTTATTCATATTTGTAACCACATATGAATTAGATGCTAATATGTCATGACATCAACAATTTGAATCTTTTTACGAGTATGGTCTCTCTTCTTTTAACGCTCTCTCCCTTTAGACTCTTCAGTTATATCATTACGTTTTTCTTCCCCCAGAAATGTTTGCTCTGAGAAATTAAGAAACATTCCGAATAATAAATTTTTATTGAAAGAATTATCGAAAAATCTGCAGTTGTACACTTAAACAAAAAAACACCCCAAACAACAACAACAACCCAGTTCACACGAATACAATGTTGCGGCTTGTTAATGACATGGACTTAAATGAAAATTAGATTCGAAGCTATCAGGTTGTTTTTCTTTTGACACTTTTATGTAAAGAAAATTTCTTAAGAAAACTCTTACAAAATCCTTTGCGTTGCATGAGATGTCAAAACTCATTTACTAAACATTCTGTTTCCTTTGCATGTTGCATCCAAGTTTTTTCTTCTCCTTACCAAGTTTGTCCTCTCTTCGTTGCACGCAGCAATGTTATGGTGGATGAATGTGAAAATGAAGATGATGAAGAGAAGGAAAATAATGCTGACAAAGATTGGTAATGCAAGGGCATTGTTCACTTCTTATGTCTGGTTATTTTTCCCTCTTCTTTTTGTACACCCCATATAATGTCCCTTTTTTAAAAATGTTCTCATGTATTCATGAGAAGTGTAATTCATGTTACCCCAATTTTACAGGTTATGTATGTTTACATGGTTACCAACCAGTACTGATTTTAGTGCTTTTGTACCAGAATTACTACCAAAATACTGGAGTACCGATGTTCAACCTAAAATTCTGAAACTAGCTGTGACTTTTGTAAAAGTCCAGGCAAATCATATGGAAAAGTGACATACAAAATGTACTTTGTCATCTTTTCTCAAATTATGAGTTTATGTTTTTGTTAAAAAACTCAAAATTTCCTTCAGGATACCTAATTGATACTTAGGACAATTGAATACTTTTTTTCAAAACTTGGCTCAGTCCATTTCGAATAGTTTTTAGAAAGTGGCCGCCTTTTGTGTCCTCAGATCTCTTTATCCCTATTAAAATTGAAGGGAAATTAATGGCATATGGATTTGTAGCTGGTTATAGCTGACCAAGATTTTTGCTGAGAAGAAATTTTTTTATTCTTCAATAGATTCTGGATAAATATTAAATTTTACCGAGACGGACTGAACCTAGTGTAAATAAAAAAAAAACGCTCTTCAATTGAAACAAGAACTAAACAACGTAAGCAAGTAACTTCCTTGTACACTTGTCCCATGAATATGTCTCATCTTTTTGTGCTTGCTCTTGCTCTGAGCACTGAAATGCGTTTGAAAGGACTGAAATGAGGGCTTCAAAGTACCGGAGCCTGTTGATCATGCCTTGCTAGTTTGGTGTTTATCTAAATTTTGTTCTTAACGTGATAGAGATAGCAAAGCTTCAAGCAGGTTTTGCAAGTACATTGGGCATCCTTTAGTTAACTTGTTTTGGATTTTGTATTGATCAATCCAGAGGGTATTTGCTATAAGGTATTTTTTTTTTGTTTACACGGGTTTTCCTCTTTTTTTTTGTGCTCATATTTTTTTCACACTGTTTATTGATTCATGTTATCTCAAAAAAGTAAAATAGTATAAGAAATGATCTTCTGCTATGGATAAAGATACTGTTTTTAAAAATCTTGTTGCCCAAGGGCATTTGCATCTTGATTCTTTAAAATTTGTACCTTTTCCTTTTTTTTTTTTTAGCTATTGACCACTTTGCAACAAAAACAACCTATCAAAAACAAAAAAAAAAGAGGAAAATTTAATTTGGGAAATGTTCCATTAAAAAAAAAAAGCTTCATTTAAAACAAATGCAAGTGTTCTTGTGCTTTTTAAAAAAATGTTCCCATTGTTTTATGTGTAAAATGTGCAAGAAGATTGTTTTATTTCTGAACACTGTTTTTATGAGGTGGGAGATGCATTTCACATAGTCGTAGCTGTAACCGTAAA
Source organism: Elysia marginata (assembly GCA_019649035.1). Classification (NCBI taxonomy): domain Eukaryota; kingdom Metazoa; phylum Mollusca; class Gastropoda; family Plakobranchidae; genus Elysia; species Elysia marginata. Next base: position 594,573 of record BMAT01010524.1, on the reverse strand, counting down.
AAGAAACCCAAAACAAAACATTAATTTGAATGGTTTTATTTTTGTGCCTCTTGATAATACATCTTTGATTTCTAAAAAGAATTTTATGAAAAAAAAAGTAGGGGGTGGGGGGGAAAGCTAGTTTGAAAGGTGTAGTTGTACTCTCACAAGAAGTGCTTGATGTAAAAGATGTTTTTTCAGACAGAAAGTCTAACTTTCCAGGACAAAGTTTTACATCGTTGATGAAATGATTGTATAAATTGTCTCCTGTGTAATGTTGTCCAGTTAAGCATTGTGGCATAGTACTGCACTTCTGTTTTACAAACTCTTTATCAAATTGATGCACATTGTCCTGCAATTTCTTTCATGATGGCCAGTCACTGAATCTCAAATACTTCATCTCAAAAAGATTATTGTAGCAAATGTGTTTAGAAACCATTCTATGCCCTCAGGCTTACTGTTATCATAAGATAGGGAAGTAAAAACTTTATTGATTGATAAATTACTAAATTGTTTTTTTTGTGTGTACTAAACGTTTTAAACAAACTGAATTAAAACTGCTATACATTGTTTCAAATATCTTGTAATCTTTGTGTTAAATCTATTAAATTCCATTTGTCGTTAGAGATATTTTTTTTGCGAGCATTACTTCTTTCTTTGCCTCATTTTTATTCCAATTCCATATGTCTAGATGTTTCATAAAATCATTTTCAAGTTTGTAGAATTGGTTGCACGGGAAAAAAATGTCCTACTTTTTTAACATGTATGAATATCATGTCTAGTTGTTCCCTTACTTTCATCTTTCATGCAAGGTACATTGATGTTTTGGATATGCTTCTTGTTAACTTCTTTCAGTTGCACACTTGTTGACTCCTGTTGCCTTTTTATGTTTCCTTTTTTTAGGTTTTTTTTATGCATTAAACTTGGGTTTTAATGGTTAAAGAACATTTAAAAAAAATTTGATGCTCATAGTTAACCCTAGAAGTGTCATTGTGGTAGTATAAACAAAATTAATTATTTTGAAAAGTACCCATCTGGAAATTAGGATGAAAAAATTGATATTGGACCCTTCAAGGGTTGAAGACTTCCCCCCTCCCTCTTTTCTTTCCCTACCCCCACCCCCTCAAATAGATGAAGCAAGACACCATACACATTTGAAATAATTCTCACAACTCTATAGAATATTTTGTTGTATATTTGCAGGTCAAGCAGGAGTCGCAAAGGCCAGGGAGATTCCAGCTTTTCAACTTCTGCAGACTCGAGTGACGCAGCTCAAAAGAAGTTTGGCAATGCTAAAGCCATCTCGTCTGATCAGTTTTTTGGAAGCAGGGAACCTGATGTGAGTTTGCACACAATGATTACCGGTATTTTACTTCCTTATTTTAAACTCTGGCTGCTGTCTCTGGAAACTTAAATTTTTTTCTATAATTTCTTAACTCAATGAAGATGCTATTGGCAGCAGTGTCTACTGGTTGAATGAGCTTATGAGCTGCAACAAACAGGAGAGCGAATGAAGTTTATGAACATTTGTGTTGCACTAGCTGTTCAATATGTACAGCCGAAAAATTTCCTCAAAACAATAGAAATCCTTTGTCAAATGTGTCTCCTAAGCTTGCAAAGCCGCAAGACACTAAGTCTTCAACGAGAAAACTCAACCAAGTCGCAAGCCCCTGGGCTCTGGGCTGGATATGCAGGTTTTAAAAAAGGATACCATTATATCTCTTACTTTTCAAAACTCAAAGTAATGATTTATTCATTTAAATAAAAAACAAAACAAAAACACTCTTGTGTGCTAACCTAGAACACTGCATGGACATATACTGTGTGGGTTGATTGAATTAGTTTGCATAGAAAAATTGCTGTAAACTGAAATTATGGGCTGTATAAATCATTCTGGCATAAACAAATAAGAATTTAGCAAGGGTAACCTTCGCATCTCAGGGATGCAATTTATCAATTATTTTCAGTTTTTTTTTTCTTTAAAGCTGATAAATTGATTGAATACCTAAGTTTTGGCAGGATTGAATTCCTGAACAATGATAATTCACTTCCCAAACTGACACTTTTTGTATATGTTTATCTGTGTGAGAACCTAGCGCCAGGATTTTCAGTTATTTTCAGAAAACTTGAGTGGCATTCCTGGAAAAAGAGACATTTAAGCACCAAAAGCAATTTCACTCAAGCCATAATTTTGGTTTTAAATACTAAAACCTTCTATGGCTTTATGCAAGGGAAATTTCTCTAAGTTCTGCTTCCAGTTGGGGATTGTTGTAATTTACAAAGAAGGCAGTAGATCTTCTCACCGCCAATGGTTTCTCTGAAAACAATGAATGAATATATTTTTTCTCTCCCTCAACAACCATGTTGTCCAGTTTGAAGCCAAGCAGAGCCTGAGCAGGCTGGAGGGCCAGACCTCTATATCAAGCGAGGACTTCTTCGGTGGAAGCAGCGGGGGCAGTCGCAGCAGCAGGCAGAGCTACAACAACCCCACCCCTGACCTTCAAGACATCAAAGATGGCGTGAGACAAGGGGTCACAAAGGTCGCAGGCAAGATCTCCAGTCTGGCCAATGGTGTCATGTCAAGTTTACAGGTGAGATCTCATTGTTATCTCCCCTGCTAAGAAATGATTCTTGTTTTAACGGTTGCGAACAAATGTCAAGAGAACGAGAAATCAAGGCAAGTCAGAAACACTGCTAAATAAATGCAAAGTATATATTGCGAGGTCACATCAGTTTTTGTACTCAACAAAAATTAAAACAGCAACAATGTTTTCCTTAGTTTTTCTTACTATGCACAGGGGCTTCTAATTTGCTTTTTCTACAGATCTGAACTATTCAAGTTTTATATGTATCTAAAAATTTTAACTTAAAAGCAAAATTTTGTTCAACACATTTTATGTCAGGACAATTTTACGAACATACAAAAAGAAGAATGTTACATGGATTATAAATGAACGCTGTGGAACTTTTTTTTATCTTCAGCGTAAATAAGAGCTTTGTAGAACTAAACCTCATCACACGTACCATGTTTCTAAAGGTAACAAGTATTTCCAATCTTTACCTGGTGGGCTTTGACACCTGTCTAAGCCGAGGGACCCAAAGTTAAAAAGTCATGCTCATTTGTGAAATGTTAAACTCATTCACGGTCAGTTTGAATAAATACAGACAGGTCTACTAAACTCAGACTCTCATAACTCAAATTTTGAATATCTTGAATCTACTTTAGAGTCCCACTTAATATTAGTTTTCTTTGTCAACTATCTTTAAATTTGGAATTCTGATACTTTGAACTGAATCAGCTATCCCCAAGCGTTTTGACTTCAACAGACTACACCTTATGTTTATCAAGTGCTAGGTATGGATACCTCTATTTTGCAATAGCTTCTAAATAATTAAATCAAACATTCCCAAATAAAAAAAAATGTAGTTAGACATTTCACGCTCATCAAAATTCTCAAAATTGGTGAAAAAGAGTTCGATATTTTATGAATGAGCGTGACAAGAAACGTTATTGAGGGTTATTGCTTTGAAGAGGGTCCCACCTATTGTTTTCTATTTGGTGTCTTATGTTCTCTATTGGCTTAAGTTCTCATATTTGTCTTATAAAAAGAATCGTTGGTATATATATTTTATTGAGGTTTGTATTTATGAAGGAAAGTATATCAATGGCCTTATCCCATACACCTTGATGAATAATTTGGCACACATAACTCAGATGTAGAAAATTTGATGAGTTTACCCAACACACTGCCTCCAATTTTCCTTCTGTTCTCTTTAAAACAATATATTTGACAATAGACTTATTGTTTTGATTTTGTTAGCAATGTTAAGTATATCTAATATAAACATGCAGCATCACGGCTTGTGGAAATTGGTTGCATTTACTTCATGCATGGTGGCCTGATTGTTAAATACTTTTCTTTTTTTTTTTTTATTTAAGCATTGGCATCTTTAAGGTTGCAAGAGCTTGCTTGTAAAAATATGATTTGAGTTCATCCTTTTGACCCAAACAGTTGTTGTTTGTTGTAGTAATCAACCCCTAGAAAGTCTGTTGGAGTTTTAAAGTTTTTAAAAATGACACTGACTAGTGCAAGAGAATTAAAGCGATAGTAAGAATCATGATTTGTGTCTCAACATGGCTGCGTCTAAAGATTTTGGCAACTAACTGTGTTTAATATTAACATTTAGAATAAAAATCGAGAATCTATATCTTTGAGATTTAACCGGATTTTTTTTCTTTTTCTTCCATACGAGTTTCAAACTTTTAAAAGTTCATAGGAGGCATACAGAAATTTTAATGAAATATGGTTCTCATATCATGTTGAGATTTTATTTCTAGGGGTATTTACATCCTTGAAGATGAAAGAAGAATTTGATTCTCAGATGTTTAACGTCCTTTTAGTGAAATGCTAGACATTATGATAGATAGCGAGTTTGCAGTTGTTTGTGAATATCGAAGGAAAGATTTTGAGGTCATATTAATTGATAACATTTTTCTCAAAGCACTGAATGGGCACATTCTCTGGGTATGAGTTTTGCAGGCAACAATTTTTTATGCCCCAAGCAATGGCAAACTACCTAAATATGCCGTATGCCTGAAAAATAAAGGACCCTGCTACTTGTTCCCTTCCGCTCGTATCAAGTATGGGAAACTTTACCTTCAACCTTGTTAACATAAAATTCTGAATAATGTGTTTAAAAAGAAAGGTTTTGTGTAAAAGAGCTAAACCAATATTACCCTAATCAGTTTGAAAAATGTTGTCAAACCTTAAATCGGATAACTGGACTCTGATATTACTTGAAGTGTTTAAAAAAAAATAGACTAAGACGAACCAAACAAGCTGTTCAATCTGCATAACTTAATCCACCTAGCTAGAATCAGTTCATTGGGG
>BMAT01010524.1:529088-540079 GCA_019649035.1 Elysia marginata | reverse complement strand
CAGAATTGAACATGAGCTTAAGAACAAGAACAAAATCACAAAATATACAGGAAATAAAAATGCTTGGTCATCAACAACGAAAACAACGACAACAAAAACAGTAGCAACAGAAACGACATAACGATCGAAGCTGAAGCAACGAAAATAGACCACTGAATTGTCAACAAGCACCAGGCCCCACTCTGTTGATGTTTCAACAGGAAGTTGACCACAGGATATTGCCTGTGCCCATGCGCACTGGCTTGAAAGCTCTGGAGATCTTCAGACACAGGATTAAAGGTCAAGACGTCTGCATTCTAGGGTCAAGGTGACTTGAAAAATGATACCTGTTTTGAAAAATCTTATGCAGCGATTAGGATATTCGTGTATCAATTACAAATACCGGGTCGTCAAATGTTTTTTTAGGTTTTTTGAAACAATAATTATATATTGGTAACTATTGGATACTTCTTTTTGTCTTTTAGCCAAGCCGAGATAAGAAGGGAAAGTCAGGCTGGAGTGTTAAAATTAAAGCAAATCGAGCACGAGAGGACTGAAAGAAAGAGTATGTGTAAGAGAGAAGGAGAGTGAGAAAGGGAGGGAGAGATACAAGAGAGAAAGATGGCGATAAACAAAGAAAAGGAGAGATAGAGAAACAGAGAGAAACAGAGAGAGTGAAAGAGAAATATAAGGAAAGAGAGAGAGGAAAGAGAGAGAAAGAGAGAGAGAGAAAGGGAAAGATACAGAAAAAGAGGGAGGGAGAGAGAGACACAGAGAGACAGAGAGAGAGAGGGACAAAGAGAGAGAGAGAGAGAGAGAGAGAGAGAGAGAGAGAGAGAGAAAGGCGTCACATGGAAGGAATCATTAAAAACTAAGAGAAGAAATATCCCCATCTGCTGCCAAAGTAAGGAAAAATGAAAAAAAAAACTAAGCTACAGGAGAAAACTAAAACGAACAGTTACAGACACAGATGAAAAAAGGAAGGCCATGAAAATGGAAACAAAATAAAACAAAAAATAGGAGGGATGTACACCAAATTAGAAAAACTAAACGATAAAAAGGAAGGAAAGAAACAATCACAAAAGTTTAAAACAAAAAAAAAACAAAAACTGTGGTCCAAAGTGGCGATAATCCTGTTTCTGAAATTCTTCATTTTCAATTTGGGAAAGAATATTGGCTCCACGGAACTAAATTTCGCTAATCTATTTAAAACAGCGGAAAGACAAAACAAAAAGACCAGCTTTTGGAGTCCTAATCACCAGAGCCTTATCGCCTTTTAGCGAAATGAACAAAAAGGTCTAAAGCTAAACAGGCGATTTTCGAGGAAAATCTGGTAAATATTCTAGCTAATCTATTGGATTATGTGAATGAAAGCACACAGTCTCAAAGATAAAAAAACTTCAGACAATCAAACGCCGGCTCAAAGATTGGCTAGCAAATTTTTCCATAGATTCAGTTGATTTTACTTCGGTTTGAGTTGATGCGCGTTTTCAAAACAATAAATAACATTTTTCAGCCCTTGATTATTTTAAACCAAAAGTTTAGTACTCATGTTCTTTAGATTTAGCTATTAGTAGCTAGCCCTCCCTCACCCCCTGCACATCTCCATCACACATGAAGAATTTATCTTCTTTTTTTTCTTGTTCTTTCTACTCCGATTTCAGCTCTTTAAAATACTCAGGATATTTTTACGCTCTCTTATTAAGAATACTTTTTTCACAAGGTTCCTTTACAATCAAACTGATTAAAAAAAATCTCGTCTCCCTGTCTTTGCCTGCGCCACATTCTTTGTGTCTTTTATCCCTCTCTTTCGAAACTTCTCTCTCTCCCCCTCTCTCTTTCTACTTCATTTCCACAAACAAAAACAAACCACATAGTCCTGCACTGCCCAAAACTAAACTTGAATAAGAATAATGATACAGTAAACGTACTTTGCCATTTACAATCCCCTTGCAATGCCAAGCACAAAACAACAACAAGAACAACAACAACAACAACAAAAACAACTTAAGACAGCAAATGAAACATTTAGAGCCTGGCTTGACAATTTCAATTTTGAGGTTTAAACAGGCCACAGGATACTTAAACTACTATTACTACCACCAAACACCCCTAAACCTATTAATACTAATGTAGAGTTTACTTTGACACGGTATACTATGGGGCACAGCCGTGCCTGTATTTTCAGAGATCAGGAGAGAATTATTGGCGCCGCATATTTTAAATTTAACTAATTCTGTGTACTTTCCTAAAATTCTGGCGAAGAGAAAAAAAACAAAAAGAAATGATGGAAATTTAATTACAATCCCGTAAAAATGCAACATCCTGGGAATGAAATTAAGCTATTTATCTTTCTTGTTCATAGAAAGAGATAATAAGAGAGACAGAATGAGAAAGAGAGTGAGAGAGTATGAGAGAGATAAAAAAGACAGAGGCAGAGAAAGAGAGAGAGAGCGATAGACAGAGAAGAGAGAGAGAGAGACAGGAGAGGGAGGGAGAGAGAGAGAGAGAGGGGGGAAGAGAGAGAGAGCAAGAGAGAGAGAGACAACGATGCTAATAAAGCTTATGAAACTAAAGCTTCAATGAACTGAAAGCGTCATTAATCTCGTTGCAAATTTGTGCATCACGTTCGCTTTCACACCGTTCTAGCAAAGTATAATTGATGATTAGCAGCAGAATTACCCCGAACGTTTACAGATACACATTATCTGTTAAGATAAAGTAAGGTAAGATATACTTTATCGATCTTTCACGAGAAAAGAATTGAAGCCTTTACAAAGCGCAAAAAAAAATTTTGACCATGCCAATAAAAATATGGTTACCCAAACAGTCACAACCATATGGTTACCATTCAAAATGGTACGCACATGTTTAATAATAAATAGAAGAGTAGGCTCCTCTAGCTTGCCAGGGGTAAAAAGCGGTATCACAAAATTGCTATTGTGAAATAAAACTATTTATTTTCGTAAAGGGTAATTTATGGTAGTCCTTAAAAACGTCTCCACTGTGGTGGACACCATGCAACAAAGGGATATCTAACGTCTGGTGTGACCGTCAACTTCAAACGTTTGAGCTTTATATTTTATATTTAAACCGTTCTCGTCATGCCATTAAACTTTGTCAACTGTAATAGCGATACCCTCTGTAGCTTGATGATTAAATATTAAGAAAAAAAAACCATTCTCTCTCTCGTTACTGAATTATCGAGGACTCCCTTATGTCTCATACAGTCTGTAGTCAACCCACGCAAGCTTTGGTTTGGTAGCCGACTTCCTGACCAGGTAGCCTAGGGTATCGGAAATCTCCGTAGATTGCTTACAGACCTGGGGAGTAGTCGAACGTGACCTGACAACTTAAAAGAGTCCACTCAGACACGCAAACACATACTCACGCACAAACAAACTCGTCGTTGATAGATTCTTGATTGTAAAGATTATCGCATGGTTTTCTTACGTAACTGAGTTTGAGAACTGCTGGATAAGCAGGCACTCGATTTGGTATGTCCAAGTATGGACATTGGCAAAAGGTTTTGAGAACCCTTGGCAATTCTTCTACATTGATCAGACTGCTGTATCAATACAAAAACCTCTAATAAAAAAGGCTTTTTGCCGGCATTACATAATCTTTACCGAAATGTTTTACTTGGTGTAATTGATCGGAATAGAAGTTCACTTGAATCTCTTAAACTTAAGTGAAAAATCGATAGAGTCCCGCACGAAAGAAACCGCGACAAAATGCTGTTTGACAAATTAATTGATCAAAGTGAAGCTGAGTTTACAGAAACTGTGGAAGTAAAATGACAATACTAGAGTCGGCTTAGCGAGACAGAATAACTTATCGTTAGATTATTCTTATCTCGGGATGCAAAAAACAATACTAACAATTACAAAACAGCTTCTCTGAAATACACGGCTAACTTTATGCCGGTTGTTTAATCGCATTATAAATTCATTAAGGAAAAAAAACCCTCTGTTTTAAATGTTTGAACAATAGTTATGGGATTCCTAGAAGTGCAGGCACCTTGTTGGAGAAAGATGAGGCATATTAGTTATATGATTTGTGAAAGGTAAGGAGTCCATCTGCCAATTATGAATTACAAGTTAGTAGACCAAAAGGCTTACAACAAAAGCTAAAACCTGAGCGTCGTGGCTCGTCCCTATTTCTTTCGCGTGCTGTCACAGTCACTGTGGACCCTGGATACCTGGACAAAAGCTACACCCAACACTTACTGCGCCTATCGCTGTCTAAACCGATCGTCCAGCAAAACTTACAGCGAATGCTCCGTCATCTGTCGCAGGCACCAGGAGAGGCACAAATCGGAAGTCGGGTGTCCCACACCGGGAGGAGCCTGACGGGGGCGGTCTAAGCTCGGGGGTGAGACTCCGCGGCGAGGCCAGTGGTGATCTGCCCTCGGGGGTGGGGCAGCGGGAGGAGCTGAGACTCCTCTGGTCCGGCGTTGCCGCTCTGCAGGGAGACAAGGCACACCGGTCCACGGTCGGGGTCCTGGCAGGAGACAGAGACCCGCGAAGCTCTGGCGTGACGCTACGGGATCCCGGCGCCGTGCTCGCTTTGTAAGGTGCCGTACCTGCCTTGGTGGACATCGCCACGGCGGCACGTAACGCAGGGATACCGTTCCGAGGCGAGGGCGAGAGTGCGCGGGTTCCATTCCTGGAACACGAAGAAGAAGCCTGGGTACCGCTTGTCGAGGACGCTCCACGAGTTCCGTTTCTGACGCCAGCAGCACCAGAGTTATTGCCCCTATTCTCGCTGGTATCACTCTCATCATCGTTATCATCATCGTCGTCGAACAACGTCCCCAGCTGACCCGTCCCGACAGCCTTCAGAAACTTCTTCATGGTGGACGGTTCGGGTCTCCTTCTGCATCTGACTGGAGACGGGACGTGTCATGCTAGTCTGAGCATGGCTGACCTTCGAAGTCAAGGTCACCACCTGCCTGACCGTCTAAGGTCAAGGTTACTTTACACTGCTTCAGCTTATCTCGCTTTCTATAATATACACACACGGTGTGGTGAACACTGGCACGAACTGTAGCTACAAACTCCGCATCTCTTTGCAATGCTTATTAACACATGATTGGCTGAGATCGACCTGGTCCATTTACTTTTGTTTTTTCTTACGGAGCAGTTTCTTCGAGATGAACATCAATGTAAGGCCTGCACCAATTTTGCTTCGAATGACACTGTCTACCAGTTCTGATCTACGTCAAACAATAACTACTGTATAACGGATAATTATGTCTTCGTGGTATTTCTAAAACTGCAAAAATCTTAGAATAGAAACAGACTCTTTTTTTTTTAGAAATCGAAAACAACCTGAACACTAAGGCTCTCACCAAAAAATGTCAAAGTTTAAGTTTTGATAAAAGCATATTGATTAAAATACAAAGAACTTCAGAAAACGAAACCAAAATCCATTGAAGGAAACATGACGCCGGTATCTGCTTCTAATTAAAACACACAAAAATTGTGCTCAATTTCTATCGAAAAATTTAAAAGTGCCTCGAAGTTCTCAAAACTCTTTAATACATTATATTATCTTTTGTTGAAGCATTAATGAGTGATGATAAGAATGACTGTGCTAGAACCTTCAACATCGTGACAAGAAACAAATTTACTTGAAAAGATTAAAAAAAAAAAGTCCACAGTAAATCGATGCAACAGTTTTGAAAACTAAAATTCAAATGAATTTAGACAGAAAGCACTGCCCTGAGTCTCTCACAGAATGAGCTGTTTTTGAAAAAAATCCACATCCGGTAAACTATCACTCTAGCAGGAACAGTCTCAGGGGATGGTGACAACACTCAGCTGTCACAAACACAGAGAGCTTCTGTTTAAAGGTTTCCTTTCAACCATCACAATTTCTTTTTTTTTTCTCCAAAGAACTGTTCTAAAAGATTCTAGAATAGAAGTGCTTCAACCTCACAAACAAACAGAGAGAGAGAGAGAGAGAGAGAGAGAGAGAGAGAGAGAGAGGGTAAAGGAGTGCTAGAAAGAGAAATATTTTGTACATATGGCGACTCGCTATTAATAGCGAAACGTTCTGTTTAATTTGCTGTCAAATCCTTAAAACATCATCCTTTCCTTTTAAAAACATTAATATTTTTCTCTAACTTGTTTTATTTGACTATTTTTGAACAGTACTTTTTATCAGTTGTATTTTTAAAAAAAAAAGCAAAACTAAACGCCAAATCCACGGCTACCGCACAGCTTCCATTTGTTGTTCCTTGTGGATTTACTTACCCCTAGATTTTCAGCATCTTTGGGTTCTAGTTTTCTTTGATTCAAACTAAATCCGACAAAAAATTAATGATACTTTGCAATTTTTTTTTGTACTTGGTAACAAATTCCAATAAAATGACATTGTGTAAAAATCTTAAATTTAATGTGCGTTCATTTAGTCGATGATCTATTCTCCTAAGCATAGAATAAGATTTGAAAAAAAAAATTCCAGTGCGTGAATTACACGAATAAATACTCCAAGCGCCATAATCATGCGCACCAAAAGACATTAACATCGGACGATAGAAGACTTTTTAAATCGGAAACCGGCGCACTGAGGACCTACTACTCTACCGAAAATAGTTCGCGATACTTTTTTGCCCGCCCCAAGCGTAGATGTTTTTATTTATTTTTCTGTCTGGTAGGGACGAACTTAAAACCTCATTAGTCTAGGCCTATGGGGTGCCATCCAGTTGCTAGCAGACCGACTGCAATCTTCAATTTCTCTCTATGTATTACATTTTGTGCGTCGTGTGAGAGAAGTGAAGATTTTGGAGAATTAGATCTTGGGCCAAATAAGATAGGAAAGTACATGGCTGTGAATAAGGTATGTCTTGAGGGAACCAAACTTTTAAGAATCTGTTTTAAAAAAAAGTTTGCTTCTTTTGCCAGTCGCGTGCTTGGTATTTATGTTATGGTAAATGTTGGAGTTGAATGTTTTTTGTCTCAGGTTGCTCTTTTTTACTTTTACTGCTGATTGATTATTTTTATTCCTCTTGGCGATAACAGCCAAACTGAGTTGAGGATGATATTTTGACGATATTGGCGCTCACTTTCCTAAGTTCGCAAAAATTGATGTAAAAACAAGATCAACACATCTGGCAGTTGGGGGCTGCAAACAGTGTCGGATATTTCTTTCTTTTCCAGCTTAATATCTTTGTTGCAAATCACAACATCCTATATTATTTTAAAATGTTCAAATCTTATACTCTCTGTTTGTCTGTCTCTCTCTCTCTCTCGCGCGCATGCGCATTTAAACTTTTAATGACTTGTTGAAATTATCCTGTCATATATTAGGGTATCTCTACTTATTGATGAGGAAGACTATCGCGAAAATCTTCAACCTTACCAAAGTTAAGCACCTCCTAAGTCCCTAGATAATCCACTGTCTGGCACTTTTCGAATCTTTTCACAGGGACCGGTTAGAAAAAAAAATAACTAAAAATTGATGGGAAAAGAAATGTTAATACGTTTTGCGCAGTATTGCACTAAACCCAGCGCTTACAGAAGGTGTGAAAAGATAGAGAGGAACACACAGAGAGAAGAGGAGAGAGAAAGACAGAGAGATAGAGATCGTGTGTGTGAGAGAGAGAGCGTGAGAGACAGACAGAGATAGAGAGAGAGAGAGAGAGAGAGAGAGAGAGAGAGACAGACAGACAGACAGACAGACAAACAGACAGACAGCCAGACGGAGAGGGTGAAAAGTGAAACAGAAAAGCCACAAACAAATATACAGACATACGGAAGAAACGTAAAGAGACAGACATAAAAATTGGGAAAGCAAAATTCTGAGATAGTGTGAAGTAAGGAGAGAGAGAGAAAGAGAAAATGAGGGAGAGAGATAGAAAGAGGAAGACAAAAACCGAGAAAGATCATTTAAAAGATGGCAAAGACTTTATAATTCCTATATTTATCAAACAGAAGAAAGACAAGACAACAATACAGCATGTGGTTTCGATTTAAACCTTTTTCCAATTTTAAACTCTGCAAAAATCTTACATTTTCTTACATTGCGCATGTTACTCTTTCTAAAAGACACAATTGATCAAGCATTTACGACCATTTCACCATAGAGACTATGAAACCTTAGCTTGAAGTATGCATTTAGTTCTTCGGACAATCCAATGGTATTAGAAGTTCTTCCTTTTCGGTTCTGATCTCAATTTGTTTTTTTTTCTTTATAACCTCGAACCTTTAACAAGTACAGTAGATGATTGGAACAAGCAGGCACGTTTAGTGTATTCTGGTGAACCTACTGTTTGTCAGTCTCTGTGTTAGTCTAGATGATTGCTCGCAAGCTCTCTTCTCTTTCTCAAATCTGTTTCTCTCTCTCTTACCCTTTTGCTCTCGCTCTCTCTCTCTCTATGTCAACATTTTCACCCTTTCTCTCGATTGCCGACTGTTTCAATCTTTGTGTTCTCTTTCTGACTCTCTGTCGTATTACTGGTGTGGGCTTGTATATTCTTTATCGCATTAACAATTCTTGTAAAATGTTTTTTTTTGTTTGTTTAATGTTTCTATTTGTCAACTGATCTTCTTCATACCTTCTCCATATACTCATTATTTTGTTCTTTCTTTAAATGTGCAGATTGGCATATATGCTTCTGAATCGATGTCAAGATATTTGTCCACCCTTCAGGCTATCCCTCCCTTAATAGCCGGCATCCCCAACACAGCTTCTTCTCATCACCGATTATAGCCAGCAAGATATTTGCGACAAGTGTTTGTTATTCTAGGCTGAACTTTTCCTCATCCCGGAGTACCTGTTTTCTCTTAGCGGTTGTTTGCAATGAACATTAGAAACCCTGTCATTGTGTTATCAAAGAAAGCATTAGTTTTGCTAGTTTTTTTCCCTCTAATCACTGGACTCCTTTTTCCTCTTAGTGAGTGTGAGCGGGTATTATCGCTTATCCTAACAGAATTACGTTAGCAAAGAAAACTCTCGGGCTGCTCTGATGTTGAACGTGTGATAGGCTAGGCTATAGGGCGTGATATCTCATGTCCCATACGGGATGTTGCAGCATCGGAGAATCAGTGTGGGCTACCGGAAGAACGCGATGGGAGTGAGTGTGTGTGTGCGTGTGTGTGTGTTGCTAGGAAGGGATGCCTGATTGATGAAAGATGCCCAAGGTGATTTCTGTCACCACCTGAGCCGGCTGATGATACCTGATCTCATCAATGCGACCAAGACCCCAGTCATCTTGACCCCAACGCTGGTTTATCGTCCTCTAAGTTCCCTAAATATGCTCGTATTATAGACATTATTAACCTTAACGTTTGTTCTCTTGTCTCGTTTATTTCATTACGCTAGTACTCACGCACACCACAAGTGTTCAGTTTATGTGCGGTATACCCAGATAAGAGATATCCAATCAATGTTTTATTCTGTGTCTCTTTGACTTGAAACCGCATAACAGATATCCAAACAATCTTTTATGCTGTGTCTCTTTAACTTTGACCCGTATGAATGCTATTTAATCTGCATATATTATTCCGCGTTTGTAAACTGGAAATAGTGTTTCTAAAAATATTACTGCCTATCCAAATCTTTTGAAAGATGGTACGGTAAATAAAGTTAGCAAATAGTATGGCAATATATTGAAAGAAGAAGTTAGTTTTAAAATGAAAAAAAAAAGTTTGAGCATCCCTTAGAGAAGATATTTTTTTTTACTGAAAATGTAGAAATTTTAGTCTTTTTGCAACACAAAGCTACTAAAAAAAATTGCACAAAATATTAAAAAAATAGGAAAAAAACCCCAAAAACCTTCAGTATCTAAGTAAGTGTAAGTAGTTATTAAAGACATCTATGAGTTTTAACACCGTCAGGTCTGAGTAGAAAGGCTGTTCCAAAGTTTTGGTAATTTTTGGACTCCGAGCCCCTAAAACACCATGAAATGCCCAAATATTTTACATTAATTGAAAAAGAGGTTGGTTCGGTTTAATCTCACAGCCAAAATTAAATTTTGGTGATTAATGAATAGAAAATGGGGATCCTTGGCAGCGTCTGCCTTCAATAATCTGGTCATGAAATTAGAACAAATGAACGTTTTAAATAATGTAAAATACCAAAGTTTTCCGTCTAATTCAACAAAGGAAAGGAGTACTGCCTGAACGTTCACATAAGTCGGCATAGTGCATCTTTTTCTTCTTACTTTCGCCTCCCTCATTCCTTTTCCTTTTTTCCCTCTATAGCCGCGTTTTACATTTTGTTATAACCTCCACCCCTTTCCTTTGTGTGCACCTCTGTATTTCCTCCCAGCCTTTCTCTCCCATATCGTTCGCTCTGATCAGTTTATGAAAAAGCCATTAGCGTAATGCATATGATGTCGACAAATTCATTTTGCAATATTTCCCCCCCCGCATTCTCTCTACACCAGGATCAAGATAAACCAAACAATTGCATTAGAGAAAAGCCTAAAAAACGGGGTATCAGTGCAAGAAATATCGGCCAAACGGTGGGAGAGAAGGAACTCGGACACACAGGCAAACAAAGTTGTGAAAAAAAAAACAACAGCTAGTGATAAAAGGATTGGCGTTAGAGTCAATTGAACTTCTTCATAATGAAGGATTTTTCTTCGTTTGTTTTTTTGGTAATATTCTTTGCGAATTTTCATGTTTGTTCAATTCATCTTTTTCATATTCATGGCATGAAAAAAGAAAAAACACGCCAAGGTTCATATTGTGAAACTTTGCTAAAGAATTAAGCAATTTTTGTTTGAATTGTATTTGGAGGACATGAACAATTTGCTCCAGTGACTAAGAATAAACGTGTGGGGGGACCAAGGAAAAACATAAACATTGATTCCTTTTTGAGGTTTTATAAGATCTTCGAATTTTTCACCTCTACTCTTTTTCTCTTCATCTTCATTAGATTTTACTTACTGAAAGTTTTTAAAACGAACAATAGGTTAATTCATGTGAGATAAATTTGTAGCAATTGGCTCTACTCGAAAAACAAAAACATGTTCGACTTTTTCGGGGGGGGGGGGGGGG
>BMAT01010524.1:481246-500293 GCA_019649035.1 Elysia marginata | reverse complement strand
GAGAGAGAGAAAGGGAGAGAGAGAGAGAGAGAGAGAGAGAGATAGAGAGGAAAAAGAAAAAAACTATATGAAAAATATTATTCAGGCACTCAGACTAGACATAAAAAACCACGATAAAGTGAACTACAGCAACAAATCCACACAAAAAAGAATAAAGAACCACAAATTGGACACAAACCGATTTTCCTAGTTTCTTAACATGTTTTTCCCCATCTTACTTTCTAGGTGTTTATTCATTATGTAAGAGCTTCTTCCTCCTCCCTTCAAGTTTCAGCTCAATAGAAATCATAAATTTTCTTGAAAGCCCCGGGCGTGAAGAAATTGATTTTTATGTATGTTTCTATTGGGACTTCACCGAACACACTGAACCTCTAGCCAAAACAGTAATCTGCGAGACGTTCTTTTTGTTTTTTACTTATTTCACAGGGGACGAAAAACCCTTAAACATAATTACTTTGTGGAAATGTTGGTAAGGTTCGCGCGCTTTCAAGTTCGTTCGAAAATCAACTCGTGTTTATATAAAAATGTCGACGTTAGAAACACTGAATGTTGAAAGGAAGAGGAAGTGAATTGTGGTTCATCGGACATTTATCATTTACAGATGACTTAATGTTTTAAAAACTTAATGACCCAACATATTCAAAATTAATTTTATCGTTTTACGGTACGCTGTCCGTCCATCTCTCATTTTCACAACCGAATTTTTATTTTACAAATAATACATTTATTCACTTACTATACTGTAGCACATACATATTCTCACTCTGACCCTCTTTTCTTTTTCTCTTTCTCTTTTTTCTTTCTCTAACAATGATACTATATATTACTCCCTACAATGTGGCACTCACCAATTCGTTCTGCGCCATGGCAAACTCCTTCTCCTTGCTCTGTTTCTGCAGCTGCCGCGTCCTGTCAGACAGCTGCATGTTGCTGTGCCGTGAGCCTGACAGTATACCGTACTTGTTGGACGGTATGGGTCCCGTCCCGGCCCCGTTCACGACGTGGGACAGCTCGTTACGGCTCAGACTAGAACGCTTCATCACGCCAGAGCCCTGCAACATGAGCCCGTCGTCCGAACCGGCTTGCGTCCCGTTAAGCCCGAACAACTTGTACAGACACCGTATACACATCCTGATGATGCTGACGCTGCTCTACCGTAAACGGCAACGGCACGTGAAACGCTGTCCTCCTGTACGTTATACTTCACGCTGTACTAATTCCAGAAGTTTAATCCGATTGTTTCCCGTTTGCTATCATGTTGCACATCTTCGCAGGCGTAATAGAAGGTTCTGTGGTGGATTTTTGTCTCAAATACTCGAGTTTTCTTTTTCATCCCACAGACATTAGCTACAAAAGTGATGAAACCAAGATGTTGATAAACACAATGCAACATTCGAAGGTGCTGTTTTCAAAATCTCAGAAAACTCTAACAATCTACAGAGACATTGTTGATTATTTGGCGAGTCTATGCCTATCCGAAGATGTGTTCTAAATAGCGATCTCAATAAACTCGCCTCTAAACAATCACATTTTCCTTCGTTTGTGTAGTCATAACTATTCCATCCTTTTTACAGTTGAACTTACAAATTTCTGCTACCTATTATAAAGCAGAACAGTTCACATGAAATATATGTATCCCCTAAACATTTCACTACAGTACCATGAACATAAGAAAGGGACGTAATATTACCGACCTATGAACATTAACAGCGTAACGAACTGATTCGTGGCAATGTCTCAAATACTTTTGTAAAAGTTTCCACATCTCACATAACAGAAAGCACGACTGAGTGGTGGAAAATTTGCCTCACAGAGCGGCGAGTGTGCGCGAAGTCTGTAGGTAAAATGGTGAGCTATTACTTGGTTCACGCCGCTTGTTCTGTCGCAGGCTTACTCAATTATGCGCTTTTGAAAAGTAATGAGAGATCGGAATAGAATCTAGACTGGCCCATGGCGGATTGGAAGCCCTGTGCATTGATGTACAGAGATGCTAAACTGGGCGTAGGTGATAGATAGATTGATCGTTTCATAAATAGATAGATAGATAAATAGATAGATAGATAGACATATAGATAGAGAGATAGATACATAGATAGATAGATAGAAAAATAATTTGGTATGTAAGTACATAGATAGCTCGGCAGGTAAAGAAACATAATTACAGGTAAATGGGTAGCCTATGTATAATGAGGGGAGGGGGGGATAAATAAATAGATAAATAAAATATTTAGTATTAGATCTACCTGCCTTTCTCTTTAGCCTATACTCAGTGTATGTACACACATAGATAAATAAATAGGTAAATGAATGGAGCGGCAGAGAGTACAGAGAAAAACTGAAAGACAGATAGACATAGAGAGAAAGACAGAGGTAGAGAAAAAGAGAGAAATGTAAAAAAAAAATTACCAAAAAAGCATTTCCTTTGCCGACCTCAGCCAACTGATTACCTAGACAGAAATGGCATAATTTCAGCTCTATTGCGATTCCGAGACTTCCAAGTTCTGGCCTATAATTGATGACGCTCTTGCGTCTCGTATTCAAATTACCAACTCTGTTTGGTTAAAAAGCTGCAAATTTAAGTCGTAGACCAGACTGAATTTTGCGGAAAAAATGGGAAAACAAACAGACGAAGAGGCAAACTTGGATAAAGAGTTTGAGGGGGGGAGGGGGAGGGGGAGGGGAAACTAATAAAGAGAAAAAAGAGAGGATATTCCAGACAAGACAAGGTTAGGGTAATGGGGTTCAATTTATTCAGAAAACGATGAACATTGCAAAATTCAGACAGAACCACAAAAATATTCCGCTAAAATACCAGCTAGCCAAAGGGTTAAACAGACATAAGTCGATTACGGCAGAAAACAGCGTCGGAAATAGAAGCCATGTGGAATTATTGTTACGATGCAATCGACGTTGACACACCGATTAAGCTGCGGGGTTCAATCTTGCCCTCAGTTTATTGTTGGAAGCGTCCAGACCTTCTAATTGGATATAGCGAAATTTTCTATACAACAACAGAATAACCATTCTCTTCCCCCCCCCCCCATTCTCTCAATTTCTCCGCGTTTTCTTTCTTTTCCCTGTCTATTTAATTTTCATTTTTTTTATTTCTCTACTTTTAAAATTTTCTTTCTAACCCTGAAGTTTTCCAGCCTTAACTTTTTTTTCTTTTAAACTTCCCTTTTCTCTCTTCCCTGTCTCCTTATCACTTATGCGCCTTCCTTCCTCCCTTTCTCTACCACCACCCGAAATCCCTGCTTGACCTGCCAGTTCGAGTCCGCCGTTCCACTTTCCAAACCAGCGGAAATTACTGGGGAGTCAAACGGAAAAGATAATGACCAATTTGGACACTCGTCAGCCTGAGATTTTCCAAGCTTTCATAATATTCATATGCTCTCCCCGTGGGCACCAGGAATTTCAATCCGGTCAGATCCTAGTAATGCAGAACAGATACGCTGTCTGTCTCGTGGAGATATGGGCCTTAGGGCTGAACTTATTCGTGGCTATCAATACACTAGACACAGCCGGTTTTAAAACACTCGTTAACTTCAGTCATGTGGAAAAAATAAAAACGAAAGTAAAGAAACTTCTTTTTAAACAGATTAAACTGCAAACGAGGAATAAAAGGGAAAGTAAATTTGAAAAAGGAGAAAAGGCTAAACGAAAAACAAGAATATACCTGTGATAAGAAGAGAATATCCGGTAAGATGATTTTTTAAAAGAAGAAATATCTACAAAATGACTGTATCGTAACTATGACAACATTAATTTTCCTGCTTTCAAAATATAAAAAAAAACACGTTACCTCTATATTGATTTTTACATGATTAAGTGAATTACCGTTTAAATCACAGAGGCTGTTAAAACACCAGGAGCGGTCGAGAATAGCACGTCTTGTCTATGTCTAGTCTTTCAACAATTATCTCCCTAATAATCATTTAGATTTCTACCTCAACAATGCATTTTGTACTAGGCATGGCTGCATTTGAAATAACCTTTACAGTCTATATTGGACTGTTTCAGTACTAAACTTTTATTCATGAAGGTGGGCTCACCAGCGAACTTTTCTGTTGGCGAGGTAGTTTATTTAAATAAATTCAATGCTAAATCTAAGCCTAAAAACAGTGACCATTGAACAAGGGAAATTACTCTAAAATTGTTTTGAGTTCATGGAACAGTTCCGTAGCGTTATTAGGACAGCGTTCTTACACGGGTCATGTTGCTTTGCGAAGAGATAGCCCCTGCCGAGAAAATCCCCCACCACTTGTTTTGTTTGCCGAAGCCAACTGTAAGTCGAAGGTTCAAACCCGATACCAAAAGCTAGCAATTCGGGTCACATTCACTCAAAGCATTCATACTTCAATCGAGATTCTAGTGGTAATTTCACACCTTAAGTATTTAAATCATTACTGATTGTTCTGTGGCTGCCTTCATTATTTATTCTTGTTGTTTTTGTAGCATGCTTTCTGTTAATAGAGACAATAATAGTCATAGCAGTAGGAGCTGACAGGCAGTCGCGCTAGACCATGAAGCTAAAACAATCCGTGGATACCTGGGTGGGTAGCGGCATCCTGTCGGTGACATGGCAGAAACTGTAGGGCATTTTGATTTAAGCGTAAGCGAATGCTCTTAGAGCACTTTTTATTCCATAGAATGATCACGTGGTAGATATAAATCATCTTCATTGCCTTCATATTGCTGTCATTGGTTTACATATTGTAACATTAAGGACTTGGCGAACCTTTTGTTTTTTTAGATACATTAAAGCAACATTGAACACTTATTTCTGTCCTCAGAGAGTGTATTTAAATTCTGGGCATAAGGTGCTTGGTTCTCACTGTGTATATCCGTCGTATCACAAATCTTAAAGGACAGTAGAATCTATGTGTTATTTTGTATGCCGCATAACTCCATATTAATAAGACGCATGCAAGAAACTAGAGACCTTTAGCACACGCACCGTGTCTCAATACGCGTACGTGAAAATCGGGAAAGCAGATTGAGAAACTATAAAAATAGTGAAACCAGTTTCTAAAAATAGAACGTCTGTGAATCTATTTTTAGAAACTGGTTTCATTATTTTTATAGTTTCTTAATCTGCTTTCCCGATTTTCACGTACGCGTAGTGAGACACGGTGCGTGTGCTAAAGGTCTTTACTAAAACATGCTTTCATTTTAAGCTTAATATCGCACAAATTGAACAAAGCGACTTTCCCCAGTCTCTACTTGAACCAACGACCAAAAAACTTGTCTTCTCGTGAAATCAACTCCGCACCAAAATACCGCTACTGTAACACTGCGCTCAAATCCGACAGACGTACCTTTTGACCCGGCATGCCAGTAGAGAAGTCAGTAATCGGCTGATCAGGCGGATCTTTAACCCGACAGACTGTCGAACCGATAACTAATGTCTAGCTTTTCAGTCTATCACCACAAAGAGCATTAAGAATCGATCTTTCGGGAAGAGATGCGAAGAGTTGCATACAGAGTAATAGTTAGACAACACGTATTCGTTATGCTAAACAATAATGTTATATGTTCTCGTAAAAAAGGATTTTTTTTATCATTGGGCCAAGTTCATGAAGGCTGGTGGAAACACAATTTTTATATTTTTTTCAGCGGTGAAGAAACGGCCAGATTGCTCTATGCCTTTTAGTGCGTGAGAGAAAAAGAGAGAAGACACATAAACCCAGATACAGATTAGTTGAAAAAGTGTGAGTGAAAGAGGGATAGAGAGAGAGGCGGGTGAAGGGAGACGGGGTTACACCCGCAGGGGGATGGAGAGAGACAGAAAGAAAGAGGCAGAGGGAGCGGAAGAGTGAGAGAGGTCAAGAGGCAAAGGAAAAAAAGAAAGAGAGAGGGAGAGAGAGAGAGAGAAAAGGAAAAAGAGAGAGTGAGAGGTTGTGTGTGTGTGTGTGATAAAGAGAGAGAAATAGAGAGCGAGAGAGAGAGAAAGAGAAAGAAAGAGAGAGAGAGAGATGTGCATTACTCTTCAAATCGATAACATTGAGTGAAATATGTAAAAGTTTCAGTTTTTTAAATTTTAGGTTTAACTTTTCTTTATTGCTTTATAATTGTGGGATCTCTCTATCTTTACCTCAAAAGGGAGCAAAGAGGGAAAGACAGAGAGACAGAGACAGAGAGAGAGAGAGAGAGAGAGAGAGAGAGAGGTGGTTATGGAGAAGGAGATAAATGCAGATAGAAAGAAACAAAGAGATCCCATATAAACAAAGAAAGAGAACAAAAAGTTTAACCTAAAATTATATCACTGAAACTGTGACAAATTTCACTCGATATTAATCGACTTCAAGAGGAACCCACACCAATCTCTCTCTCCTCTCTCTCTTTCTTTTTTCTTTCTTCCTCCCTGTGTTGTAAGATATGCCGTTACAGTGCACGGATGGTGTCAGCAGCCAGGTTTGTCACTTCCTGGAGATCCGGACACGGAGCGTTTAACACTGGTCAGGTGAGAGACGGAAACAACCCCTTTCTTTCGATCCCATTCTGAAACATGGACAGTGCCAGTGACAGAGATACTATTTCTTTCTTTTCATGCATTATTTTTTCTTACTTTCTGATTTTTAATATGGTGAGAGATTGAACAGTGTCACAGACAATGTATATGTCTGTCTGTATGCCTCTCTCTCTCTCTCTCTCTCTCTCTCTCTCTCTCTCTACATTCGTCCTCACTGTTTCTCTTTGTCTTTGCATAGCTAGCTACGCCTCTCGTTCGTCTCTTATGTCCTCTCTATCTCGACTCCTCTCTGATCTATCCACGTCCAATATTGTTGTATAACACTATACAACATAAATTAAAAAAAAAGCTAAATCCAGTAATCATACGGGTGAATCGGAATAAACACACATGCAAGTGTATTTGTTGATCGGGCAAGATCAAATTATTTGTATACACTTTAAACAATCTGATAAGAGATGTTTTTAATATGAAATGATGATATTTGAAACAACAAATATAAACATTTGCCGCTAAAGACTTTGTATAACAACATTTTCTATACCACTGTTTATGCATTGAGGTGTAACTTTGACAGTTGAAAGTATCGTGGTATCAACATCTCCCAGACTACACTTTCCAACCACATTTCATGTCTTTCATTTCAGTTGTGACTGCTCAACATTATTTTATTGACTTGACAAACGCACTTTTTTGACGTATAAATCTATTTTTCTCCGACTTTGTCCGTCTCTCCATCCCTCCATGTCCGTCTGTCTATTTGCCCGTCTTTGTATACGTACATCCCTGTGTGTCTATTTGCCTACACGTCTGTACATCTCTGTGTGTCTATCTCTTTCTGTATATCTGCCTATCTGTATATCTATCTCCAACTTCTCTTCACCCTTTTGTGCGTTTGGTCAAATTTTTACCCCCCCCCCCTCTTGGAGGTAACCCAGACATACACGTGCGCATGCGTTAAATTACAATAATGACAAGAATTTACTGTAACTGGAAGCATTTGCTCATATCAGCAAACGATTATCAAAGGTTAATCGTTACTAATTGCCTATAGTTTCTGTGTTTATGTTCAATGTTTTCACAAAATGAAAGGTCGTCCATTCTATAACTTTGTCAATAGAAATGTTAAAGCGACACGGTCGGACTGAAAACCACCCTGATCAATCTTTACAAATGTGAAGAACGGGCATTGCCATAATGCTGTAAACATTTTATAGGAGTTATTCCTCTTGATATTCAAAGGTAATTACAACAACTTTAATACATTTAAATATGATTAACTAGCATCAGGAAATTCCGTTGGGGTGAGTAAGAAATAATCATTGATAGGAAAACATGCGTTTAGAACTTTCCTGTCACGCTAAACTTCAGTGAAAAGAAATAAAACTAAAGTTGGTGTTTGTTCAGGAACAGATGGTGCATGTCATAAAATCCGATGAGATTGCGTAATCGGTAGACCAAAGATCTGACATCGCGAAACATAGTTAAGTCTATTGTGATATTTAAACATTTTCACTTTAGAATAAATCTGTTTTGAAAAGTGAAAAAAGCTTTTTTTTAAAAAACGCATCAGCTTAGATTTTTACCATGTTAAAAAGGGCGGTGTCCGATCTCGATTTGTCTGAGTCTTCTTTTACCGGAATTTGTAAGCTTTTGGTGTTCTGCCTTTGGGAGTTGAAATCGCGGATAATCGAAACTGCTTCATGTGTCGCGGTAACATAGAAACAATTATTACATATCTGTGGGACGACTGGCGACTTTCACTCTTAAGTAACCAGGATTGATTTTCAGTAAGAGGGCTATAAAAGTAACGTTCTCAAAAGTGGGTGTAAGCCCAACCAAATATCAACTTGTAACTGGAGTTTTTAGAAGCCTAGTAGGTTCAAAAACGTTTACTTTTTCAGAAAACTTGTACGATAAAATACCCAAAAACTCACTTGAAACTAACACCCCCAAGCTACCTCAATCGCTGGCTCCTGCGTCGTTATTGGCAGATCTTATATGTTTTATCCCCCATTTTTCATTTGGCATCTTCAACTTCACTAATACCCACATTTCCAGTTATCCTCATCGCATGTCTCAATAACTATTCTTATTGAAAGCATGGACAGGTATTTGTTACAGTTACGTGCTCGTAATTAAATTTTTGCATGCTTAACAATAATTATCTCCCTTCAATTTAACAGAGCCAGTAAACTGAAATAAAAAGAACGTTGCCAAACGCAGGAACCCTTTGCGTGACAAATTATAATTTTGCCTTTCTTTTTCTTTTAATCAGCTCAGAATAATTTCAGATATGGTAGTAAAGAAACGCTGCAATGCCAAACAAAATTTTGGACGAGAACAGTTAAATGCAAACCTCAAGTCAGAAGAATTATTTCAAGAGGTCTGAATGCTTTCCGAGATCTTCAACCTGGGACCGCGATAGGGGGAAACAAAACTATCGTCCCTAGGAACGGACCGACCACACTAATGGTAGGATAAAAACCCCGCGTAGAATTCCGGACAATAATATGACAAAAATGACATTATATTGCTTAATTAACGAACCCCTATAGCGGCTAGGGTTTAACATACCGTAATCTTAGATCTGTCTTGTTTTATCTCCAGTTTTTCTCTAAAATTGCGCTTAAGTCATTTGGAGTTTTATTAAAACAAAATCATTTAAGATGAGGGTATAGAATTAGCGTATTGGCAATTGGGTTTTAACTGCTGAAAATACCCTATCAAAGTAGACCTAAAGAAGTTTTGCTTTTCTTTCAGGCATAATAAGTTATGACTGGTTCCAAATAAGCCAAAACGTAGTTAAAACAATATAGCACTGGGGTCGCAAATCTGTCCATCAGACCCATTTGTTCTAAGAAATTCTACAAAACATCACATAGAAAATTCAAAGAAATTGGAATCCTTTTCCTGTCAGTGTAAGCCAAGTTCGTGAGAATTCACTTAGATTAATCCATTCACAACTGAAAATTTTTTTAAATCCACTTCAAGCAACGAAAGCTGAATGCACAAACACGTAAGGTCTACTCTCTCAAAGTCTAAGATTTCCGGGAATTCCCGAGCACAGAACACGTCCGTACCCGAATGAACCAAAGCTGTACTGGGCCAGTCAATAAAAGAAAACTTGGTCGATCCACGTAAAGGCTAGTGTACCCACCGTAAAATTACTCATAAAACTCTCCGAATCGAGATAACGCTACTCGACCGACGGCTCATTTCATCCTAGGTCTATCCCATTACTTTTCGTATGGGACTGTCTGACAAGCATGCCATCACACACACACAAACACACACACGCACACGCGCTCTCACCCTTCTTCACCCAGGATTGGGTAGAATCAATATCGTTTTACGGTGTTGATTCGTCAGAAGGTATTCGGTTTTTTAATAGGTCGGGCCGCCTACCCTAACGCGAGCGCTATAACTCGGATCAATCGAACTCATAAACGTGCCGGCTGTTTACGGTTGTTTTGCGGTTGTTTACGGTCGTTTTACTACGGTGATTAACCCTGCTTCTTTGTACATTCCAACTCAGATGAAAGCCACTCCGTGGTAAATTGCGGAGGTTGGGGATTTTGTGTGCAGTACTTGTGAGCTCTTAATACACAGGCGACTTGGTTTACATTCTGTGTGTTGATATCATCAATATCAATTAGGATGATGTATGAGTGTGTCTAAAAACAGTATGGGTGGGATTGGTTAAATTCTAGAGTAACAATAATCACGAACTTTTCTATATCATTAAGCGAAAAAAAAGTATTGCAACATCTTTGGTCTGACATTGATCTTTGATTTTTCCCCCCTGTAAGTTTTGTTCATAGCGTTTCGGTGTGTTCTTCAACTGCTGTGACATTGATTCTTGTACCGGAAAGCGTTGAGATGTTGGATCCAGTGCACGCACGCATATAAAAAAAAAATTTCCTGCGCTTATCTCTCAACCGTTGATGATTCCACTGCACATAGCAGACTCCAAATCGGTGATGTATTTCCCCAGCCTGTCGTACTGTGCGATTCTTTCAACACTTATTCTTCTCTCCGTCTCTTCACGTTTCTTTTTTTCTTTCTTTCTCTCTCTCCCCCAGACCGGCTCTGTGGCGTAGCGGTAAAGACACTCGCTCAGAGATCGGGAGGTACGGGTTCGATCCCCGGCCGAGTCAAACCAAGGACTTAAAAATTGGTATTAGTAGCTAATCCGCCTAGTGTCTGGCATTATGGATTTAAAGCTAAGTCTGGTCGGCCCGGTGTCACGATAATGTGACTGGGTGTGGTGTATGCAGCGCTCCGTACATCACAGTGTGGCAGCACGCTTTCAGTTGTCCCAAGCGCGTCTCTGATATAACCTTGTAGTTGAAAAGAGACGTTAAAATTCAACCAACCAACCAACTCTCTCCCCCTCTCTCTCTCCCCGACTCTCTCTCTCTCTCCTGTTTCAGATAATATCGACATATCTTATTTGACGACAACAACCTTTTCATCATGATGTTTGAATTTTATCTAATTTGAACTTAGAGATAGCATAATCTTGATGGCTCTGTCAAAACTTCACAAATAATTGCCTCTGTTTACCTGAAATGTCTTCTTCGGTTTTTCTACATCTTTTTCTTCTCATAGATTGTTTCTCTCTTTGAAATCTCCATAGACGTTTGCCACGTTTGCCTGTTTCGTTCTATTTTGTCAGTTGGACATTTTCAATAAATTCTAACGCTCTGTGTCTTTTAATTTTCCAACTTTACTCTCTCTCTCTGTCTCTCTGTCTCTCTCTCCCTCTGTGTTTTACTAATTTTCTGCTTCTCTGTCTCTTTCTCTTGAAATCAAACTCTCTACTTTCGATAAGAGAATGATATATTTGGACGAGTTTTACTTTCTTTCTTTCATTTTGTACCCTCCCGAAGCACTGCAGTCATTCATAATGGCTCTCTGCTCTAATCTTCCGTCACCTCTATCGGACCAACCCTCTAGTTCATACAGATTGAGATATAAAATCTTTACTGCATTAATATAGTGACATGGGTTTTCTTGGAAGCGTCATGATAAAGTTTAGAGAGCTCTCAGCTAAACAAAGTGCGACTGTGGCCTGGAAAGGTGGATATAAGATGAAACCTGTGGGTTCAATCAAACTTAGGCAAAGTTGGTAAAGGTCGAGCCCCCAATTTGAATAAAAATGATCTATGTGATTCCGCATCTTGATAAGCTAGATGTTATATGCACTCGAACACAGATCTTGGCTTGTAAACCAGCATACTCTGAAACTGTGTTACATGACGACGCTAAAAAGATGTTTTCAGTTTTGATTGTTTGGCCTGTTTTGTGACCGCCTAGACTAAGCTACAACTGAACCGAAACTTCAAATTAATAAAGATCAGTGTGAAGACTACTATAACAACCCGATAGTTTAGTCTCTTTTACCCCCAGTACCGCAATTTTAACAATAAAAAAGCTGTGAAAAACAATCTAAAATTCATTGATTTGAAATGGTCAAATTATTGTAAGAAGAAATTTCTAGTATCATTTCTGGTTCCCTGTAAATTTCTTTGTTGCTCCCTTGCAATTTTTTATGACCCCGTCAAATCTCAAGATGCTAACTGTATATACACCAAAACACATCTCTCTACATCTCCCTCTTTATGTCTCTTTCTCTTTTTTTTTTAGCTTTCCCTTATTTTGCGGTTTCCGGAAAAAATTAATGAACATATTTAAGTAAACTATATTCTACTAATTTTCCTCAGTCAATCTATATTCTGTAACTATCAGAACATTGTTCGCTATCTAAAACCAACTGCAGGCCTACTCCTTTATCGATTCGCACAGTTCAATTTTTGTTCCAGCAGGATCAAGAGGAGACATGAGAAGTTCAACAGTTATTTCCCTTTGATTTGCACTGATTACCCGACTCAAGAACAACTCAAAATCTATTCATGAAAGGGGAGATAATTAGAGACAGTTAAGTTTCGATTTCCGCCGGAAGAAACTGTATGATTGACCCAGAAGAATGTGCACAGAGTTAACTAGGAGACAAGGAAGTGAAGGAAGACAGTCGATATTGAGCCTAGTGCTTCCGTCACTCGCAACTGAAGTTTGAGCAAAGGCTATCTAATACACAATGGCAAATAAAGTAAACATGGAGAATGGATAAGACCATAAGCTCACTTCATTTGAGTCATCAAAACATACAAGAATAAAACACACGCCGTGAGCCATTTAACAGCACAGAAGACCTTTGTTTACAAGAATCATGGCGGCTACATCATTGTTCCTAACAGTTCTGGTAGTAGCGATAAAGGTTTCACATAAAATTCTCAGTACAGGAACTATGATCAAGTCATAATCATCGACTTCTCTATGCTAGCCGTGAAGTTTGCTCACACTGCATTCCACACAAGAGTTCAAAGCAAGCAGGCTTTTTTGGTTTGCCATGTCAGCAAGACAAAAATAACAGAGCCTGTTACTGTGTTAGGCAAAACCAAAAGGAAAACAGAGCCTTATTAAATTTGTCCACTTATTTTCTTTGATCTTTACCAATCATAAGATGTAACTTTGAGCGGAAACTAATGTCTATTTGATGAGATACAAGTTCAAGAGGCCACAAATAAATGATTATATAATTGAGTTTAGGTCTGCATTTTAGAATAAAGTATATTTTTATTTCTATCTCCGATGGAGCAGCACGAAAATAAAGGCCAGGTTAGAATGAAACCAAGGAGAATCTAAATGGACAGAGAACCACAGTGACTACCTAGTACAATTATTGAAGTTCACAACAGATAGGTAGATAGTAAAATATAAATGATTGAGAGAAGACAAAGCGAGAGAAAGTTTGGTTTGGTTGTTTTGAATTTTCCACAACACAGTCAATTTCGAGATTGTATCAGAGACGGCGCTTTGGAGAATTGAAAGCGTGCTGCCACACTGTGATGTATGGAGCGCTTGCGTACAACACACCCAGTCACATTATCTTGACACCGGGCCGACCAGACAAGAGAGAGAAGATAGACTGAGAAACAGAAAGACATATAAAGAGAGAGAGAGATAACCATTCTGAATCTTTAACAAATATCCTTAAGTGAAATCAGGACTTAGTGCTTAAATTGCAACCTTATGGGGACAAAATCGACAAAGAAAAGGCAACAAAAACGCAGGTAGAGAGACAATACCTCACAGATCTTATTTCTCGTAGAGCAAGTTTTCATCAAAACAGCAACGGAGTTCATTGCTTACTCCTCACTCGACATTGGCGCTTCAAATGATGAGCAATAGGAAAAACTCGACTTCCAACAATGTTTGTAAAAAATCGAATCGCTAACCAAGCGTCCGGTTCCCGTTGTTAGGGCTCGCGAGTTGTACAACGTCCGGGCTCCTGAATTGTACGACGTCCCAGCAATTAAGCGTAACACAACAATCCCTCGCCATATAACAAAGGTGTTTAAATTTGATGGCGCAGTTAGTACGGGGAGCCCGCTCTTGCGTGACAAAACTTAATGGCTTCCTAGGGGGTTTGGGTTGTGTTTAGAGAAAGTTGAAATCACGAGCAGTTTCTGTTACATAAGCCAACTGCTACCGTAGCGGGCGAGCTGGCGAGGGTGACAAATCGAAATGACACCCAGTTAAAACAACTGCGTGACATCATGTCACTGTGACTGCGTGGCATACTGTCACAGTTACTGCAGGGCACCCTGTTAAAGATAGTGTGTGGCACCTTGTTCTAGCGACTGCTTGAAACACATTGCTTTCATGATTACGTGAAGCCCTCTTACAACGATTGCGCGACATCCTAATGCACTGACCGCATGGCCCCTTGTTACAGTAGCTGCGTGGCATCCCGTTTCAGTACGGCGTGGCACCCTGTCAAATTTACTCCTGGACGCCCTATTTAAGTTAGTGTGTGACACTCTATTCTAACGACTTTGTGGCGCCTTGTTAACGTGACTACGTGACACCTTGTTAACGTGACTATGTGACACCCTGTTACAGTGACTGCTTGACACCATGTTACAGTGACTGCATGAAACCCTGTGACGGTGACTACGTGACAACCTGTTACGGTGACTGCATGACACTCTCTTACGTAGTGACTACGTGACGCCCTGTTATAGTGACTACGTGACACACCGTTACAGTGACTACGTGACTACGTGACACCCGTTACGGTAACATGACCCCCTAATACGTCTAGTAAATACGCGTCATTCTCTTATCGTAAATGCGTGACAACCTGTTACAGTGACTACGTGAACCTAATAATAGTGACAGCGTGACACCCTGTTAAAATAAGTACGTGACACCCTGTTATAGTGACTGCGTGACACAGATTATGTTCATGCAAATGTCAAGAAGTAATTTAGAGAATCGCGGTGCAGAATTTCTCATAATTTAATGGCGTATACGTTCTCATTCTTATAATTACATTCTTGGCTCAAAACAATCTATCCCTTTATAGTTTGTTGTGTATAAGGACACTTTTTTGTTTATAGTACAAGTAAAAAAGTCGAACGAAAAAAAAACAAACAAAAAATAAAAACACTCTGCAAAGATGGCATAATCCTTATGTGTAAATTAAATTTACCAAGAGATATATAGGTAGCGAAACAAAGCAAAAGGGGTACAGTTTCAATGGCTCAAATGCGGAGAGCTTTACGTCTTGTTTAAGTGATCATTTTACTTGTCACGAGTAACACGCGATGAAGTATTAATGCCTGGGTTAAAGAAAGATCTTTGTCGACTAGCACAGAAACTGAAGAAATTCAGAGTAAACGAGTCATTTCGTATCATTTCACATAGTGAGGGGCATTTAAGGAGCAACCGTTTCTCGCACGCTTTACTAGAGCTTTATGAGTGCAAAACTTTTCCTAAAAATTCTATTGATGTCATGAATTTAAAAAATCAGCAATGAATGATCCATGGTGTCGTTATAAGCTGTTTTTTTTACAGAAAGGAAGATTCACACAAGACAGGGGACTGCTTTTTATTGGTTCATTGATCACTCGGACTAATTTTTTTTAACCCTAAATCAACTTATGTCTAGTAAAAAACCTGGAGTTTGAAAAGTAAAAATGCAAAGAAATGTTTCATCAAGCCGTCGTTTGGACTAGAACAGAGTTTAAAAAGTAATTTAATAATCTGGTATTATAAACCTAACATTCCATTAAGTTTTAATCTTTTTTAAGGGTTAAAAAAACTATACTAAATTAGGGGAAAATAAAAGACAAACATACACATAAACTTACACACAGGAGAACCTAAATCACACAGCATCTCAAAATACGAAGCGCTAGACATAGTGTAATACACAGGAGTGTGACAGAGTTTTCGGTAAATTTAGTCATACAATAATAATCTTTTTAGCTCAACTAGATCTAAAAGAAGTTTGCAATGCTTGGTTTGTATTGAGGGTGTAGGTCTGTTTATTTTAGCTAACAAATCAATAGGTCTAGATCTACACCCTTTCCTATATCCATCAGTCTGTTGTACTCTGGATTCCTACAGCTGTCGCACTCACACTCTTGCCCTATGTCTTGATTAATCCTACAAACAAAGCAGAGTTTAAATACACGAGCTGAGATCTCTGTCCAAACGTAGTAAATCACAATTATGTCAATTTATTTCCGATCAATCTTTCCTGAACGAGTGATAAAAACATGG
Source organism: Elysia marginata (assembly GCA_019649035.1). Lineage (NCBI taxonomy): Eukaryota > Metazoa > Mollusca > Gastropoda > Plakobranchidae > Elysia > Elysia marginata. The sequence goes on along the minus strand of BMAT01010524.1, from coordinate 484,182 downwards.
AAAAACCCTTCTAAGTGAATTTTAGTTTTAAACTTTTTTTTATCGACTACAGTCGCCCACAAAACAAACGATTCGATAACATTTTTTTGTCCAAAAGGAAAATCGGTAAGAGGATGTTGGAGAAAGGAACTGTATAATAATGTGCATAAAAATGTTCGAATTAATTAAACAAAACTGAAGTTCGTCGTCATCCAGTGAACTTTTTATGACTTCATAACGAAATGATCAAAGCGAGAAAACATCAAAAACCAAACTGGGTCGAAGGATTAGCACAACATCAAATCTTGTTTTAATACCAAGTTAAGCTGCCTTCATGTTTCTTACAAGTCCAGAGATTAGCGTAAATCCGTTATTGATGAACATAGAAATAATCACGAAAAACACAAATCATAACTTGAATTAAACCAACTTATTAAACATAAGAACTTTAGACCTGTCCCTCTGACTTCAGCATAGGTTGTCGCCCACCTCCAACATGTAATCAGTGATTGAAAAACTAGCAACTTCGTCTCGCTCCACTGCGGAAGCTCAAGTTCGATTTTTTCCTCTTTACCTCTCGCTCCATCCCTCCCTCAATTTCTCTTCCTTCTCCTCTCTCTCTCTCTCGGCTTGCAAAGCAGGATGTACGGAGGTGTTGCACAATCCAAGCCGGGCCGATTGTTTTGCGAGGCATCGACAAAATTGTCACACGCACACATGCGCGCGCAGCACTCACATCCGTACAAGCTCACGCAGAAAAAAAAAACAGAGAGCGACACACACACAAAAACACGGTGACACCACTCGCTTTCCATGCAGTCCCATGTGAGTTGTTAATGCCACGACATCCTTAAGCTTGCACCGACCCAGGGCAGCAATATTTGCCTCCATTTGCCTCCAGAGATATCACAACAAAGAGCCGGTTAAATTTTATTATTTCGCAAAAGCTGAAAATCATATCCTCATCTGCAAGCACAAAACTCCCTGTCCTACACCTAGTTCTCTGTCCCAAAAGCTGAATTCTTTAATTGATTATCGATTTATTAGAGTTTTTTTAAGCACACTTAAATTAGCTGTTAAGAATTCTGGTTGATTCCATTAGGAAAAAAAATTTAAATGACTTCATTTCTCCTCTCTCCACGACATAATGATCCCTTTACCCTTTCTCTCGGTCTGTCCCTCTCTCTCCATGCCTCTCAATACATCACCTTTTGAATCGATATTTATTGGGTTTTATATACAGCTATAGAGTGTAAGAACAGGTAAAATATGAAGTAAAAAGAATTTTTCTGCAACGCCTTATCCACTAAAGGGCTCTAGACGCTTTACATGGGTTCCCCGACAGCTCCTGTGTAATCAAATAACCTTCTGAACGAACAGAAAAAACTTCAGTTCAAGCGAACCTCTCAAGCAAGCTGTCAAGACCATTTGCTGCTTAAAACCAAGTACGATGGGATATGTGTAGAGAGCCTTTTGTTATAAACTAACCGTCGACCTGCCAAGCCAGGGCTCGAATCCCAGACCTTTCAGTTCGAAAATTGAGTGTCTACTCGATCATGACGCCGCAAACTTGGTTTCTACCCCTGGTGTATTTTATTAGACTCAGCCGGCTGTTTAATTTTTAGAATTCTGACAATATACCTCGACACGAGAGAGAGAAAGAAAGAGAGAGAGAGAGAGAGAGAGAGAGAGAGAGAGAGAGAGAGAAAGAGAGAAAGAGAGGGGAAGATAGCGAAAGAGAGATGGACAGAGAAATAGATAGAGAGAAGGACAGAGATAGAATAAAGATAGAGAGAAAGACAGAGATAGAAGAAGAGATAAATAGAGACAGAGAGAGAGGGAGGGGGGGTGAGATTTACCTCTGGCCTTGAGAGCGAAGTCCACACACACTCAGCCGAGAGAGAGAAAGAGAGAGAGAAAAAGAGAAAGAAAGAGAGAGAGAAAGAAGAGAGAGAGAGAGAGAGAGAGAGAGAGAGAGAGAGAGAGAGAAAGGACTTACCTCCAGCCTTGAAAGTGAACCCCACACAGACTCGGCCGAAAAAGGGAGAGTGTTGAGTGTGGAATGAGAGTTTAATGGTGTGTGTGTGTGTGTGTGTGGGAGGGGGGGGGAAGGGTAGATTGAGATCACTTCGCTCGCCTGACCTGACCTGATGTTTGATCACTGAAGCTTAACAAGCCAATCTGGAACTCGTGATCGATACCCTTACCTCTACATCTACAGCAGCAGCAGCAGCACCGCCATCACTACTACTACTTCCTCTACTACTATTACTGCTGCTGCTACTACTACTACTACTACTACTTCTACTACTACTACTACTACTACTACTACTACTACTACTACTACTACTAGTACTACCAACTTAAAAATAATAGACACCATCCTGTGAAGGAGGTTCTGTAAACATCCCCTCACCGCTGCGAGTCGGTGCTTTGCCCACCTTTGGTCACATAACTAACTTTACTTCGTGCAAACCTGTGGCCTTGTCTGGTGGGGACAAAAACATGGCTGCTTAAAACAATCAATGGAAAAGCAATTACAATGGTAACTTACCTAAACAGAGAGAGAGAGGGAGAGATAGAGAGAGACAGAGAGAAAGACACACATACACACACACAGAGAGAGAGAGAGAGAGAGAGAGAGAGAGAGAGAGAGAGAGAGAGAGAGAGAGAGAGAGAGAAAATAAGGAAAAAGGCATTCATTTTCATTTCCGTTCTTTGATAATAAAGTACACTTTTTACAACTTACATTCGACCACTTGTTTTTGAAAAGAACAGAACAGCTGGGTGATAACTTCTACCCGACTAATCCTGCGGTTTTCTATTGGTTCACATTTGCACAGCTAGCTACACACTGCTTGTCAACAAAACTACAGAAACTTCAGATATTACTGCTAATATTGTTCTTGTTCAAAGTTTGATGTTTCTCCCGTGCAAAGGGGGCCTAGATAGCTCAG
>BMAT01010524.1:433737-443738 GCA_019649035.1 Elysia marginata | reverse complement strand
CAGCCCGTTATGACAAGAACAGCCTGTTTCGTAAACAACAGCCCGTTACGACAAGAACAGCCTGTTGTACTCGGCCACAGCCTGCGAGAAGAACCTGTAACGAAAACAGAAGCCTGTATCGGAAACAACAGCCCGTTATGACAAGAACAGCCTGTATCGTAAACAACAGCGCGTTACGACAAGAACAGCCTGTTTCGAAAATAACAGCCTGTAACGACCAGAACAGCCTGTAACGAAAACAACAGCCCGTATCCAGAAAAACAGCCTGTAACGAAAAGAACAGCCTGTCAAACAACAGCTCGTATCCAGAAAAACAGCCTGTAACGAAAAGAACAGCCTGTATCGAGAACAACAGCCTGTAACGAAAAGAACAGCCTGTAACTAAAACAACAGCCTGTATCGATAACAACAGCCTGTAACGAAGACAACAGCCTGTATCGAGAACAACAGCCTTTATCGAAAACAACAGCCTGTAACGAAAAAAACAGCATGTATCGATAACAACAGCCTGTAACGAAACAAATAACCTGTAACGAAAACAACAGCCTGTTACAAAATAACAGGCTCTGAAGAAAACAACAGTCTGCAACGAAAAGAATAGCCTGCAACTAAAGGTAGAATCTACACACAGGGCTAAGTCATGACCTGGGATTCTGTGGCTTTTTTTTTAGTAAGTCTGCGACTGCCCTTCTGTTATGAACTGTATTATATTCATGTGCTTTTGTTTCTAAAGGTGCGAAGAAAAAAGAAATAAAAGAAAAAAGAAAGGCGGGTAAAGGGAGAGAGCTTATTTCATAGAGAGAAGATAACATGAAGAAGAAGCAAAACAAAACGCACAAATTATTAATCCGGCGATTGGATAAACTAGTGGAGAAATATAGATTATAGGTGGATTAGATAGATAAACATGTGCATAAACCAAAGTAAAACCAGACAGACAGAGAAATAAAAAGGCGGGCATAAAGTGAAGGGGGGAAGGGGGGGGGGAGATAGGACTAAAGATAAAGAAATCGAGCCAAGGTGTCAGACAGACGGACAAACTGGACAGCTGACAAACAGTGGGAACGAAATCCCGCACCAAGAGAGACAGCGAGAAAAAGAGAGTGAGATAGACAGACGGACAGATAGATACATAGATACATAGATGGATAGATAGAGAGATAGATGGACAGACGGACAGATAGATACATAGATACATAGATCGATAGATAGAGAAATAGATGGACAGAGACAAAGAGTGAGATGAAAAGTGAAAAAGAAGACGCTGCTAAAAGTTGGTTAAAACTGATCAAAATTCTCATGAAGGCTTGTCAGAGTATTAAATATTTCCATTCAGAGAAGTTTCCAATCCCCAAGGGACATAATTCTAATCTCGCGTTTCATAATGGGATGAAACTGCTTTTCCTGGGCTAACTGGGCAGCTTCTCACAAATCTTTTAAAACCTAGGACTTTCTAATTAACGGGATAGTTCTAGGGATAGAGAGACAGAGAGAGAGAGAGCGAGAAAGATTGAGAGTGAGAGAGACACAATAGAGAGATTGATGGAAGCAGAGAGAAATTAATAGAGAACTGACAGACAGAGAGATAGAGAGAGAAAAGAGAGAGAGGAGAGATAGAGAAGAGAAATAGAGAAAGAGAAAGAGAGAGAGAGAGAGAGAGAGAGAAAGAGAGAGAGAGAGAGAGAGAGAGAGAGAGAGAGAGAGATTTCGGCCGAGAGCAATTATCATTACCCACACCTTAAGAAGTATTGATCTTTCTATAGCGAGGCAAGTAAAGTTTAAATCAAAGTCAACAGCCTGTTTAAAACCACCGTGGTTAATTTTTCAGTGGCTCTTGCCAGCTAGATAAATTTAGTCTGGTAATTGATTAGATAGAAAGAAGTAAGCTGCACTGACTTTGTGTATCTACTACGTAAATGTACTATAAGTAAACTAAAGTAAAGAGCTTTGTTGTATCGTGCCTCATGCAGGAAAATGCTCTCAGCGGTTTCTATGTGTTCCCCGATAGGCCATGACCAACCAAATTACTTATTGACTCACAGAGGAGCAGCTTATAAAGCGCACCTCAAAATTTGATATTTCCTTTCAGCCGGGTACTCATTTCAAAACTGAGTGCGTCGAGAAAATGCGTGTACATGGCCCTTTCCCGAGGGTTTAAAGCCGAGATGCCAGGAAAGTTCTCAAACCAGGAACAGTTGGTCAGATATCCGCGCGTCTTGCCTCATATCACGATGTTATCACACAGGTATATGCTACAGGTTGAACCACGAGGTACTATTTGTGTCCCAACTCTTCAAGCCCTCCAGTGCGTGCCGCTGTGTATCCATATAAACAAAAAATGTCAACTGATGAAAAGAACTCAACAAAAAGCAAAACGCTGCTGAGCCGGTGTTGATTCCAACAATGAAAACTGTGAAAAGAAAGCCACCTCGTCTTACCGCTTCCTAGAAAATCGCAGTGATGTGTATACTAGATACCATTCTATATCATGACCAAATTTACCATGTATTTTTCGCTTAGAGTATGGCCTTGGGCGTTGTTTTAGTCTCCATAAAAAGTCAGTCGCTGTTTTGTCTTTTTAGCAACAGCGTGTTTTGTAATAGCCCCTACCCTAGGGCAGCTGGCCTTCTTGACTAATCATATTTTTTATCAATAGTTGTGTCAAAATTAAAGTGGTTTACAGAGGGGAAGGTTGGAGCCAAACAGATAGGCTGAATCATTTATCGGGAACCATAGGGTATCAAATTACGCACACGTTTTCTGTAAGACAGTTATGTGTGCATATTTTACATGATCTTGACAATCGACTATCATAGATACTTGCATAGAAAGATGATAAGTTCGGACACTAGAACTCTAATAGAACAAAACCAGTAGTTGAAGAGAGCCATAAAGACAGTATGTTTTACAAAACTGATGTTGTCGATCTACTAAATGACTCTTTAATTGAGTAAATAGTACAAAAATTGAAAGAAAAACTTGAAAACATCATCTGGAAAAAAAAATTACAAATAGATAGACAGGGAATAGGAAATGTATCAGAGAGAAACAGAGAGGCGATAATAATTCGACTAAATCTCAAGTGTGCCTCTTCTCACCATTTATCTGTTTTAGGTAGCGTTTCTCTTTATAATGTTTCACATTTCTCATATTCCGTAGAAAGCTTTAGTATAATTGATCCCTCAGCGGCCTATCATCTAATTAACGAAAAAACGGGTGAGCCTCGAACAGAACAAATACCTAACATTAGTTAATACTCCTGTGAATAAATCTCAAGTCTTGCGACTTCAGTGCAAAAAGGTTATATATCAAGGACATGTAGCAGACTTTCTACTTCATTTAATATGACCAGCGTGTTCCCTTAAAGATTGGCCGCCTTATTCTTCACATAGAATTTAAACATTCAGTGGTTATTTTCTTGGACTTAAGGACGTGCCATTTAAAAAGATCATCTGTATTGTTGCAGGAAAAAAAAGAGCTAGTGCACATAATATACCGACGGTTGTGTTTGTATTCTCGTAGGAAAAAATCAGGATGAAAGCGAGTTCAGTTAAGTTTTAAGAAATACTTACTTTCAATAAACATAGAAAAATTTGAACTCTTCTCTTTACTTTCAAAATGACTCTATTTTTACCAATTCACAAATGAACTAAATTGAACTAAATGTGCAACTATTGTCTTATTCGTTTTTTTATTGTCAACAAATCATCATTCACATCAGCTGGCAACAGAGCACCTTATATCGATAATAAGTTACACAGAGTAAAGACATGAAGTTTTACTTATCCTTTCCTTCGCCAATTTTTTACACCTCAGCTATGTAAAAAATCTTGTACTCTAATATTATTGTAATCTATAGCTTAACATTTATTCAAAGCACAATCACGGTGATGATGGGGATGATTAGAGCAAACTGGTATAACAGTTGCGACTATTATAAAGTGTCCATGAAGAGCCGAACAGCTAAAGAACTCGCAAAACGAAATAATAAATAAACTTTACAATACCTGTTTGCATGCACGATGGAGCACATTGTAATTTTTATTTTGTTGAACAAAGATGAACTAACATTGCAGCAGAAGCAATGCTTGGGTTCTTTGTCAACAAGATGTGTTGCTGCACTGTCTGGAACATCCTCAGTTCTATCAACGTATCACCTCCGCCGTCATCTCTCCCCCCCCCCATCTCCAAACAAATCCCCACAGAGCCACATCTCTGTTCACTAGCCTGTAATCTCATCTGGTCCTACAGAAATCCAAGGTAAACCTATATGTCACCTCTCTCATTCTATACCAAGACATTATAAAGCCCCGACATCACATCCAAAGAATGATCCACTCATAAGCCAGCTGAGACACCTTCAGGGACTTATAACATCCCAGACGACCACTCAACAATAACTCTGTGGCCTTGGGCACACTCAACTTGCCCGACCAGTCGTGGCGACCACAAGCATCAACAGGGAATTCCAGGACTTAAGTATAGCAACGCCGCCCAGAAAGCTCCAATTTGATTCTAAAAATAGACCACACCCTTTTTAACGTGGCACGTTTCAGAGACAAATTTCAATTTTTTTTCAAGATGTGATCAGAATAAATGGCACTGAGTACTCGACAATGTGGCAGTATGAAGTGTCCACATGTGAATGGTATGGTGGAGCGCTGTCCACGTCCTGTCCAGTCGACTCAATGTCCGGCCGCTGTCTGACCTTTAACCAGTTTTAAATTAGACCTGGCCGCACCGGACTCTGTGTAGTTATATCGTCCAGGCGTTCTATCGATTTTATCGTCCAGTCATTCTATCGATTTTGTCCAAGGATGCCATGGGCATCACTGAGCTCATCACGTGTCTCCAGTTTGTATAAAATTTTCGTAATTTGAGAGACAAGACAAATCCCTTGGGGGGATTCGGAGGGTAAAGGTTTTTTTCTTTTTTTTTTCGGAGGAAACCTTCAAGAATAATATATTTTTATGTGTAAACAAGATGCGCTGTATAATGTGTAAAGAACCGAGAAAAGAAAAAAAAAGGAAATATCGGTGAAACACTAAGAAGGCAGCAAAGAAAATAGAGAGCAAGAGAGAGAGTGAGAGAGAGAGAGAGAGAGAGAGAGAGAGAGAGAGAGAAAAGGAGAGAAAGAGGGTACGGGAGAGAGAGGAAGACAGACAGAGAGACAAAATTGTTTTGGTAAGACAGAAACACAGAAGGAAAAACTAGTTTAAACATATAAATAAAGATGCAAAGAGTCAAAAACCTTAAGAAAAAGAAGACGGTTTAGGAAGATAACCAGACACTGAAGACGCAATTTCGTAGAGGAGAGAAAGGGGGGGGGGGCAAACGATAGGATAACACACAGAGAAGTTAAAACACCAAAAATACAGACTGAAAGTTATAAAGAATGATTACCCAGAGCATAGAGAAACAAGGAAGCGATTTTCAATTTGTTCTGTGCTCTAATCTGTTCGATGTATCTGAAGAGGACTGGTTGTCTCTGTACCAAACCAGCATGTTATTAATTTCTAGACAACTTGCATAACTACCTTTAATTACCTTGACTACGCAAGTTTTTTTTCTTTTGTTTTTGGCTCTCGTCTGAACAAGCCAGGGTCTAAACTAGGCCTCACAGTAATAAAGGAGAGGACAAATTTTACACATTTCTGCCTACCATTTTGTCAAGATGTTTGGCGGAAGAACTCGCAAAAGCACACTAGTTTCGCCATCTCAAATGGTTGATTTCTAAATAATTCAGGTTAGATCTTGATCTAAGTTCTAGATAAGAGCCTAAAAATCTGACTTTCATCTACAAATTAATTTAGATAACCTATTTTTAAAGATAGTTGTAGAAAAATCCTGATCTACAGATCTAGATTATGCAATAGGCATTTATATCTATCTTCGGGCACCATTTTCTTTCACATTATGCTCTGAGCGTCATAATAATATCCTTCTTTATTTAGCCTTAATGCGCAGACTCTGCGCGTCAAGTTTTCTTAAATGTGAAGGTCAAGGCCTGTCTCATAAGTTTTCAACCACTTTGTCGTGGTCCATTTTGTCGCAGGCAGTACAGATTAGAAGTGCCACGAACAAGCCGCATTAAACTGTCGTTGTACTCTAAACCAAAACTGTATTGATTTCTTTTGTACTTTATAGTAAAGAGAAAAGGATTATGATTTTGTGGTTGGAAAAATTGCCAGGTTAAAGTCGAGCAAATAAAAAAAAGATGACTTAATGTGTTTTTAGGGAAAAGAAGAAAAGTTGCGTCCTGTGTATGGTGTAGCGACCTTCTCTGTCTTGGTTTACTCTGACCTCGAGAAAGTTGTGAAAAGAGCTATGACCACACCGAAATGGACTGGGTATATGCAACATAATTATTATCACACATTGAACTAAAAAGTCAACTGTTTCGCCATTTGCTCGCATACCTCTCTCAGTCATTATCATTTTCTAAAAAAAAATATTTTTTTTTCTTGGTGTAAATAATCTTCTTACTTCTTTCATTTTCTGGTCTACAATCCGCATTCTATTAGGTTTCTTTGAAAACATTCTATCATGAAGGGTTTTGAAAAATTGTATTTGGAGCCAGATTAGAGAGAGAGAGAGAGAGAGAGAGAGAGAGAGAGAGAGAGAGCTGTATTTCGTGTGTTGACCTGGATTTTTTTTAGCACCATTGTTCTAGTTGCATTCCTCAATATATCAATTTGTCTTACTGCAGCTACAGATGGTCAAACTTGAATTTCCAAGTCAATAATGAACATTTCACTGTCTTCGGATGATGAAACGAACAAATGCCTTACCTAAAGTTCAAACGTCGTTACATAAGATCTAGTTTTAATGACTCCACTAATTACCAGAAGACATTCAAATGACTGACTAGTGCCTGCAAAAGTTCTTCTTTCCACCAAATATGGCTTTAAAACTATAGATTCATGATAGCATAGGTCTAGTCTTTGCTGTTTGAGTTGCTCTGGAAATATTTAGCCATTTCTGAACCCGGAACGGTTGGCGAAAAAAAAATTTAAAAAAAATTTCAATACAGGATTTGCGAGTTCAAACAAACAGGACCTTAGATGCAGAAAACACAGATTTGCGCAGATAAAAACCTACGCGTTTAGCTAGAAATCTATTGGCTGACCTTGAATCTGTTAACCTAGTTTACTTCAAGGCCAGATTTTCATGAAAAAATAAATACATAAAACCATCAACTTGAAGCCATAGTGAACATCACGGCTGAGCCTGGGAGATAGCGTGATGCTAACCATAAGCAACGGATTTTCCCATGGGAATTCCCAGTTCACTCTGCCTGCTGGTTTTCACAGACAGAGAAACTAAGGTGAAGAGAGAATGTATGCTAACGATATAAAGACAATGAATAGACAAAGAAAGAAGGAGAGATAGAAAGAGAAGGAGAACGATAGATAAAATTATATAGATAGCGAGAGAGAGAGATGTGATGCCATATGTCCTGGTCCGTAGAGGACTCAGTGATCCAACGAAATAACCAGAGCGGGGCGAGAGAGAGAGAGAGAGAGAGAGAGAGAGAGAGAGAGAGAGAGAGAGAGAGAGAGAGAGAGAGCCAGCATCAGGTGTACATGCTGATTTCTTGTTCTCGATTCTTGATTTCGTCAAAGATTGAAACGCATCCTTTATCGCAACAGGGAATCAAGTTATATCGATGTCAACAAAGTGTTGAGCAATGTCCAACTTGGATCTTTTCAAGGTCCCCTGAGGCCGCAGCGGTGTATCACATAACACTACAGGAAGCTGGTAATCCAAGCTGCCTTTCACCAGATCACGTGATCTCTCTTAGCAAATCTGATGAAGTGACAGAGAAGAAGCAATAAGCATCGTTGTGGTTTCTAGTGCTGTCCTTGTGATGGCTCTCCTCTCATGCACGCAAATCATTACAAAGAGCTTTTTGGGGTCTCAACATGTCGGCCTAAAGCTCTCGAAATGTTCAGAATATAACAAGCCAAGAGATTGATACATGCAATTGTCTCCCTCTCTCTCAATTTTCCCAAGTTATTACACGATAAAAACCTGATGCCATAATTGATACCCAAAAAATGCAGTTGGCTTTTAATTGAGTCGTGTGCTTTTCGAGTTGTTTCTTATCGAAAATTACATTGAAGCAAACAAATTTTTTTGTCATTCTCGATAGGAATCCACACAACAAGTTACTATAATATTATAATGATAGCAAATCAAAGCAATGTGAAATGCCTACATCTATTTTTTAAAAAAGGTAGAACTATCATTCATTGATATCTTTGTTACGTTCTGTTCTTTAATTTCATTTTTTTCTGATGCAGCATTTCCAGTAGTTAAAAAACACGTAGACAGTTCGCTCAACGCCTTTGAAGGTTACGTGTATACAAAGCATCACTTATACCGCTATGATACTCTAATTCTAGTGGGAGAGGGGAGGTTCACATTTCTTCTTACTTTTCATTGGCTTCTCGCGTCGAAGTAATGCAAAGTTCTAAATGATGGTTGAGAGTTGCAAGTAAACTGGCAGCTGTGGTCATCCTGCTTTGCTAACCACTTTACTCCCCAATCAAGAATTGCTCTGCGAATGATGCCTTCTGACTTCCCGCGCAGGAATTGAAGATCAGTAAGGTATGCGGGTGTGCTTAGAAAGTCACAAACATCACAACAATTCTTTTTGAGTGGAACCATCAAAGCAAGAGAAAAAAAAAAATGGACATACCGCAGATGGCTTGGAGGCGAGAAATAGAAGCAGAGGTTAAAAAGACTTGACACGCATGAGGTAAAGTAGTAAAGACAATTTAAAGAAGAAGACGAAAAATGAAAAGTATTAGGGAAGCTGTATCAAACTCAAAGTTTACATAAAATAAAAAAAAATATTAATATTGTGAAGGACTGAAAAGATAATGGACTTTCCAATTCTCCTAATATAAATAATTCCGCTAGCGTAATCTGCATGGCCTTTATCAGTCTCTGTCTTTCTATTACCCCTCTCCCCCCCCCTTCTCCATCTCTCTGTCTTTCTTTGGCTCTCGGCTATGGTTCTCTTTGTATTTCCCTTTCTCACATTTTGTCTCTCCATCTTGCGTTACACACAAACACACACGTGCCGATCTATAAGACAGACACGATTCTAATATTCTGCTGTTCAAACTCTGTGCAGTCGTATGGAAATCATCGTCAGTTCTGAGCACCCCAACACAGTATGCAAATCTTCATGATTGTTGGCAGTTTTTCAACCTTAGTCTTGTCTGAGCATTCGATTTAAGTGTTTAAAACAAAAAGATGAAATGAAAAAAAAAACCACAACAGTATTTGGCTATGCATCTCCATATCTGAGAAGTCATAAAATGTGAAGCTAGGAATAACGAGGATTTTTCCGTGGAACTTTTAAAGAAGTGCTTTGCGCGTACACATTGTTTTTTTTTCTCCACTGCTTAATAACTTCCAAAAGTAAAAAATTTCGAGTTGAAATAAGCTTTTGTGATTTTTTTTCTCTTAAGGTGTTCAAGGCGTCGTTGTAGCCTACTCTCGATTTCGATTCACGATCTTGAAGACAACTTAAGTTACTCGCTGATAGTTTTCTTATAGAAGAGGCTACAACTTCAAATTGTCACTTACTTTAATTAACACATAGCATAACTGATAGCGAAGAAATAATGTATATAAGGTGTTAGTTTTGAAAAAGTGGCATTTAAAGATTCAAAAACTCCAAAACTCTTACACAACCTGCAGCTGTGAAAAAAATTTGGAGCTCAGAGTAAACAGTGACTAATTGTGACTGAAACAACTACAAAATTAACACTCAAGACAGAAATAATAAAAGTGTTAACACAGATAAAGTGTTAACACTGAAGATAGTAACAATAAGAGCGTTAACACTGAAGACAGCAACAATACGAGTGTTAACACTGAAGACTGACACAATAAGAATCTTAACACTGAAGACAGACACAATAAGAATCTTAACACTGAAGACAGACACAACAAGAGTGTTAACACTGAAGACAGACACAATT
>BMAT01010524.1:311508-322393 GCA_019649035.1 Elysia marginata | reverse complement strand
TCGACCCCGGCCGAGTCAAACCAAGGTCTTCAAAATTGGTATTAGCAGCTGATCCGCCTAGTGTCTGGCATTATGGGTTTAGTGCTAAGTCTGGTCGTCCCTGTGTCAGGATAATGTGACGGGGTGTGGTGTAGACAAGCGCTCCTTCCATCGAAGTGTGGCAGCACGCTTTCAATTGTCTCAAGCACCGTCTCTTATATAACCTTGTAGTCAAAAAGAGACGTTAAAATTCAAAAAGTCTAACCTAACCCAAAAAAAATAGTTATACAGCTTTGTTAGCAAAAAAGTACAATTTTAAACTTTTTAAAAAAAAATTTCATTTTCGTTTTTTGTTATAGCCATGTAGTTAGTTATTCACAAACGGCATGACATGAACGAGCTAAAACAGAAAGTTGAACTGGTATAAGCACATCAGAGCCAGCAAGCCAAGCTTAAGTCCTTGTAGAGCCGAGATCGATTATACTTTCCTACAATTCCGCACATCAAACGCTTCTATCCTAGAACTTAAGCCGTAGCAAAGGCTGGTATTTTACTGTAGGGCCAAATGTTCATATACCTCGAAGTTCTACACCATTATAACGTTTATTCCCTAGGGTACACGTTTTCCTGTTCTTCAGCATTTCTTAAAGTACCTTTTTGCGTTGGAATTTCAAATTTTCTGCAAAGCTTAACTGATTTTTTTCTAGCATTTTATGAACTCGAGAATGATCCCTGGCTACTTGATGAATAGATTCTGATCATAGAATGAATAAATGAAGCAAATATAAGGACAGAACAATTGAGAAAAGGAAGGAGGAATAGTGGAAAACAGTCGCTCAATATCAAATATTTTCAATGTCTTATATTTACCCTGAATAATATTTTTCCGATATATAAACATAGAGGCAGACATAACGATAAATAGCTAAATAGATAGATGACTATGGAGACGAAAATAGATAGATAGATTGTTAGATAGGTTTATAGATAGATGAGTAGGCAGATAGATAGATGGATAGACAGTTAAGTAGATTGAAAGATAGATAAATAGGCAGATATAGATAGAAAGATAGGGAGATAATTAGAAAAACAAAAAAAAATATATTGACATATAGATAAAAGGAAAAAAAAGTTGTCAAACAAAACAGCTAACAAACTTATAGCATTGGGCAAGAAACTCGCTTGTAAAAGGATAGGCTCAATTCCCTCACACGTTCAAACATATCATACATGCCCTTTTTAAAAAAAATAAAAACGAAACCCATTCTCCACACAAGCATACAAACTATTAAACTCACAACTGTAACCCGAGCGTTTGATTGTCTCACTGCCCCAGGGATGTTGGACCATTAGCCCCCCACCCCCTCTCCTCCTCCCCCACTTAGCAAGCAAAGTTACTGCAGTCGTTGAGCCTGGTCACACCAATGCAAGCTACGGCAGTTTTTACCATCCATCCTCAGGCTGGAGCTCTTGGCTTAATTCTATGGGGGATTCCCACACCGATTCATGACATACAGGCTTATCAGCTCGGGTAGCATTCCATTTAAGCCACGCTATTAAAGAATTAAAGTATATCAGTAGAGAACTCATGCTCGAGCTCTACTTTGTTTACTGTTCGCTGTTTGACTTGTGCTTTACGAAGGCCCAAATGGACCGTACCTCTAGGCTCCCCCCTCCTCCTCCCTGAGGCATGATCTGTTCCTGTGCATGAGTGAGTAGTCGGGCTGCACTCGAGTCGACTAGGTCGTCCCGTGTCGCCATCAGTCAGACAAGAGTCCCCCAGGGAGGAGCTCACTCTTTGCTTTTTGTTAAACACAAAGTGCTCCTTGTTGAAACGATCCGTACGAAGGTTTAGAGCAATGCAAAAAAAAACAGTCAATATTTAGTCACAAATTTGGACTTTCTTCTGAAACCAACAGAACCCATGATGGCTTCAAACTAGTCATCTGTTCTTAAACATTACGAACACACTGCAGCATCAACTGTTATCAATCGACCCATTGTAGGACTAACTGATAATTTTTCTGGCACGATCATTCCTCAAGGCTGCGGTGTTAGGTGAAAGAGATCTAACTGCGATAAAAACAGCTGTAAAGAAATAGTCTAAATATTGACATAAAGGTCTTAGGCCTTGACTGAAAAAAATAAAGGCCTCGGAGCTAGGTACCAGAAAATTTATAGAGAAGATATTTTTAAAATTTAGTATAGCCTGTCATCAACCTCACTCTAACCGTAACTGTAATTGATGTCTTCGAAAAAATTACGTCGCCTTCCTCATTTCGTTCGTTCTTTGGAAAACTACATACACATAGCATTAGAAGTACGACCGACGCTTTTCCAGTATTAAATATCTACAATATCGACAATAAAACAGCATTCAGTCACACTAAACAACAGATACTCTGTTTGCTTGAAATTCATTGCTTCATGTATTGTCTTAAGTCTATACGAAAAACGGCATGGCCACTAAACAGATAAATAAATTTTATGAGGCGGATCGGTTGAAGAAAAAATAAAGGAAAAGAAAATCCCCTAAACGCCTCTTAAATATCATAACAAAACTTTCCTTAGATACCAATCTTGTCATAAACTGGAACAAAGTAATTTCTTCTCCTACAAGTATGGTGATTTGTCAAATCAGAAAGGAAAACTGAAGACGAACTGGAAACGAAACATGCAGGGTTTTTATGTGGGGAACTAAGTGTTCTGCTTATTAGAACTTCTGACTTGGGAGACATAGCGTGCTAGCAGGTAGAGCGGCTTCGGTTTCTACTCTGTTCGTGTTTTATCTCTATCAGTGTCTATCTCTCGTCTATTTGTTAGATCTTAAGTTTGTTGTCTCTATACTAATTTTTCATTAACTTCACTACAGATCCCATACCTTATGCTGTAAGTAGTGGCTGCCCTATTAAGCATATTTATATTTCTTTCTAAAGCAAAACTGAAAACTTTTATCTGTCTCAAGAACCGCGCAAAGAAGTCCGATAAATTTAATCCTATTTTGAAAGAAAATGCCTTTAAAAGCCTAACTTGTCTATATTTAAAATTTTATGAATGATTAGGTGTATACAAAAAAAACCATGATTTTAAGAAATTCTTCATCTTTGCAAGCTAAAAAAATGAATTTTTGGAAACAACACTGAGTTGGCATATGAAACTTGAACCATCCGACTCAACTTAACTGATTGCAAGACAAGTTATTTAGCACTAAAGATTTCAGCATGTCAGAGCCCAGCGTATGTCACGGAGGCTAGTAGATGCAGTAAGTGCCAGCCGGTGTCTCCCAGCTGAAAACGGTTTTAGAGAGCCACCAAATCTTACCTAAACAAATAAGCCAAAAAAAACAATTAATCACAAAAACGTTATTTGTATTGAGTCCTTTCGCGCTCTATGTTCCTAAAGCTCATGCAAACAAAAAGGTTTAGGTCTAGCGCTATTATTAGAACTTTGTGGTACAACCTAATATAATTTAGTCTTAACTATAGAAGAGCATAATTTTATCCCCAGTTCTGATCTTTTTTCATTTTTCTTTTCCAATCGAACCATAGTCGGATTGGGAAAGATTTGGATCTATAAAGTACTTTTAGGTAACAGTGAGGAGTATTGGCACTCGAGAAGTACCCTTAGGCATGAAATAAGGATCGCTAAGTAGCCCAGAACTTTTCCGTGTTTCTAATTATGACAAAGGTATCTCTCATTTTTTTCACTTTTTCCATTGTAGTTCTTTAAAGATTTTAAAATAGACAAGCACGGTAAAAAAAAAACTGTTAACATAGAAACCCTGATTCAATCTACTGTATACTTAGTTTTTGTCACTAAGGCGTGCCTGCCAATAATTAAGAACTGTTTACTGAGAGCAGATGTCGTTTTGCTCCTTACTTTAAAAATAGTCTGACTGCTGCAGATTGCATCTAGAACAGGAAAAGGAAAAAAAAACATTGTTATTGAAAACCTACAAAAATAAAGCCGTAGGCGAATTAAAGATAATATTCGCAAATAGTTTTATGTCCCGCAATTCAGAAAACAGGTTTAGTCCATCATTATCATCTTAAATTAGGTAACTTTTGACCTGCTCTAAGCCTGATATGACTGTTTAACACAAGGTATTATAAAAGCTTCAACCCTCAGCGTCCCGTTATGGTGTGAGGTTAATACATTTAGACGGATTGAGAAGATCTGAAATACACAGTGATACCCCATGACAATTAGTTCTTTTTCTTTAAGATAAAACATTATCAATTGAAAGCGAAATTTTCATGTTTCTACGGAAAACACAATATAGAATATCACTAAGGGAAAAAGTAGGATTGATAGTAGTTGGTAATAATTGAAACTAATAATCTCCCCTTAAGTCAGTGTTTTGACACCTTTTCAGTCCTCACTTTCCGAGAATAATCATGTTATGAGTGTCAAGCCAATATGTCTACACCATAAACCATGAACAGCTGTACCCATCCTGTTCAAAAAGAAAGTATTAATTGATCTCTACCAAAAATTAATTACATTAGGAAAAAATACGTATGCCACAACAAAACATGACAATATAATTATGTCTAATATTTTGTACAAATAATTTACATGCCTCCTTGATAAAAAAAGCTTACTGAATTAAAATAGCGATGCCATCAAGAGAGAGTTGGTTTACTGAGGATTTAGTGTAAAAGTTTCTCACCCCTGGGGGGCCTAGATAGCTCAGTTGGTAGAGGCCTCGCTCCGTGGCCCAGAGGTCGTGGGTTCGAGCCACAGCCGAGCACAGTCCGGGCCCCTACTGGTTGGGTCGGTGTCAGTATAATGTGACCGGCTGAGGCTAAGTCATGGTATCCCCGCTAGTCTCTGGGTGGCAACCCGTGCATTGTCATTGGGACCCAAGCCCTGAGAGCACCTTTTAAGTGGAATTGGGCTTGCAAAATATCCTTCAATCAATCAATCTCACCCCTGGGGGTATGAAATTGTACGATCTTTATAACTTGTGTCTTCGCGAGTGGTAAATTTCATTTTGATGATGGTCTACTTGACACATGGAGTCAGGTATAGACAGATACATAGATTTGCTGGCAAGAAGAGGGTGAGGAAAATGGAGGCAAACACTTTAGTACAGTTATCAGGGCTGACGCTTTATGGCCTGGTATTTTCTTGAAAGAAGGTGACAGAATTAGCTGCACTTAAAACATTATTAATTTCCGAAAGCTAAAACGCGCATAAAATTAGCGAGAATTATCAAACAGATAAAAAGACAAAGAGAAAGAAAGAGATAGAATATATAAATAACAGGAGAAAGCAGAACAAATAATGTTAACGTATTAGCCGGAAAAAGAAGAGAGAGAAAGATAGAGAAAGAGAAAGAAAGAGAGACATACCGACAGAGAAAAGAGGGCAAAAACAACAGTAAAAAGTTTTGTGCTAAGAAGACATCTCATAAGAAGACAGGTATGGCATTAAGGAGACAAGAAAAATTTTGCGAAAATTTTAAATACGAGAAAAGAAATACAAAATTTCGAAAAAAAAAAGACAGTTAGACCGATATTTTAACATCACAGGGAAAAAAAGAGTGAGAAAAGAAAGAAACGGAGATGTCGCGAGCTGTTTAATTTGACAAGTGCAAATTAAAAGTTCACAATTTGGTTTCATAAAACAAACACTAATGCGATCATAGGGAAACAGGTCTCATTAACGGCACAAAGTTTTAACGGAGTTAAAAATAAGAGGCTTCTTTACAAGCCTGTTGAACTAAATTAATTTTGCCAAGAGATTTAAACCAGCGAGGAAGGGAGAATCGTGTAGAGAAAGACAGAAAAAGAAAAAGATCGTCAGATAAGACTTTATAGTGTGGAGTTAAATAAAATCCTGGCGTGAAAGATATTTAGATCTATACATACTTAGATGATATGTTCTATTTGTTTCATAAAGATGAATTTGCCTTTTGCACTAATTATATTCTGCCATTGTATTCCATACATTATAAAATCAGGTAATAAAAGGAAACGTTGTGTGTGGCACCCTGCTCTTAAGGTAGGCAACCGGCTTTCGGACCTAAAATTCCATGTTTAATTCCTGACCTGTTATGTCAACCATTAGTCCTCAGGAAACGCTTAATACAGTCCTTATCACCTTACCTAGGGATTAATTGAAGAATCGGCTCTAAGCAGTGAATGGTCCCGTAAGTGTGATACAGTGATGCGCTTAATAAGCTGATTCTCTGTGAGTTTAGAAGATAATATAGTCAGTAAAGGTCTATCGAAAAACTCTTGTTAAACGCTTCGAACATTCTGGACGCTATTGAGAAACGCTTTTTGTACTTTACATTACTGTGTGCGATATGGCAAGATACACGACTATAAGTAAAGGGATAAAAAAAGTGTTTTAAGTTCTCTCATTTCGTATCTTACTGTGTAAATTTTTAACTGTGCTTCGCCCTAGTTTATCTTTACCTGCTCATGGCGCAGGACCCTAGATTTGATCCAGATAGGGTTAACAACGAACGCAGGGCAAACGCGCGTTCTTATCACCACACAAATCAACCTCGTCCTTCGGCTCTCCCAGCTCATTTGCATAATTATTGGTTAAACAAAGTAGATAGTCTAGTTTCATCTTTTTGTGGACATCACTGTTTTATTAAAATTGAGTAGCCTACATAGGTTGCGAGGTTAGAAAACCCTTGAATAGACCTCTAAAATTCCAAATATAAAATGGTTTCCCTTGGCCGCTTGCCTAATGGTACGTATGCCCAAGTGGCACAAATAAATATAATTATTGATTTTTTGGCGCAGCCCAGCAGCTTATAAATTACGATGGCGAAGGACGCTAATTTTCTATATTTTAACATTTTTAAAAAATTCTTAGCAGGGGATTTATGGAACGAGACCCTGTGTCTTTTCTCACCTCGATACGTACATATACATATCTAAAAATGTTTTGCTTATGTTTAACTTATTGTTTTGCAAAGCTGGGGAGGGGGCAGGGGGTAGAGAACAGAGAGGCAGCGAGAAAGAAGAAATTAAAGGGAGAGAAAGAGATATAGAGCGAGAGAGAGAGAGAGAGAGAGAGATAGAGCGAGAGCGATAAAGAGATAGTAAGAGACTGACAGACAGAGGGAGAGGGTGACAGAGATGCAAAGTAAGAGAACCATGTTTTATGGTAGACTTTTCTATAATGTGATCGATACTGTCTCACCCGTGCTGACATAACGAAGGAAGCTCCTTGTGACAAGATTAAAAACATATTAACCTAAATGACGTAGGGATTCCCTCAATAAGCATCTTAAATCATTTCCCCTTAGGAAAATCCAATAAAAATGCCGTTCATAATTGAGTAAGAGGCGAGAAAATATATCGGAAAAATATGGAGAATTCAGGATATTATGAATTATTCATCTTTGCTGAGCTGGTGGAAGTTTGAATTAGATTGAACGAATATAACTTAACCAGCATAGACCTGGAATGTGTGTGTGTGTGTGTTGTTCATGTATCTAGAATCATGGAACGAATTGGATGTTAAAAGCATAAACAAAGATGCGAATAGCTATGCAAAAATTTTATAGATAGATATATTAAATAGATAGAAATTTCAACAAATCAAGAGAAGAGATTAATAGAGAGATAGAGGAATAAAAGATAGATCCCTTGAGAGATCGGTGAGTAGATAGAGAGAAGAGGTGGCAAAGAAAGTCTTGGATGTTAAAAGAGAAAAACAAAATTATGAGTGAAGATAAATTATACCAAGCTTATATAGTTGCATCAATCAGGGGTATATTTTTGTAAGAGCTTTTCTGTTTTTAGATGATCTTTATAGATGTTTTGGTCTTTAAGTTAAAAGAGCACGAAAGAGCAACGAACAGGTTCACTGAGCGAATAAATGATAGATGGAAAATGAAGAAAATTGGGAGAGATAAAGAAGGACAGAGATAAGATAGAGAGGAGGAGAGAGAATTTATGAGAGGGTCCAAATAAAAGAGAATTAGAGAGGCACGAACAGCAAAAAGAGATTGAGACTGAGATGGTAAGAGAAACATAAGTAGATAGATAAATAGACAGGGAGAGAGAGAGCAAGAGAGAGGCAGAAAAACAGACTTAAAAAGTTAAAGAAAGATAAAGATTGATGGAAAAATAAAATCAAAAGAGTAAACTTTTATGAACCGATCTAGTCAACACTGGTCAAGCTGATGGACACCGAATGGTTTTCGGAGACGTATTGACTTCAATTTTTTGTTCAAGGTTCTTTAACCAATACTAGTTCTTGAGCTCTGAGCATCTAAACCTTTACATAAGCTCAGTTGTGCGCTATTTTAATCATCGTTCATGTAAAAATAGTTTAAAACTTCCTCATCACCAACGAAAATACTGTCACATAATCGAACAATTTTTCATATTCATGAGTTTAAAAGTTCTACAGCTTTAGCAGTTGGTCAAATTTATTTCACTTTTTTTTCGGTGTGTTCGAAAACTGTAAGAATAAAATTAATATCTCTTATTCTATTGTGTGATGTAAAAATGTGCCAGTCTAAAAGCGCGCACTTCTGTATTCAAGGATAATGGCCTCTTTAACGAAGTGAATTATTCATGTCCAGAAGATCTCGGGCTCTCCATAATTGTTGAGTAGAACAGATCCATGACTTCAGTCTAAGACTACGATATTCACAATCATGCAATCAGACAAACCTTCATTTGAAACCAGTCGACGAGAAGGTTATAACTGAAAACTCTAATACTCTCATCAGGCTATTTTAACTGAACAGTTTCTCTGCAAGCCGAGAATTGCGAGTATAAAATATGATAAAAATTTATGATGCAAATATAACTTCGACACAAATCACACCATTTTAATTCCAGAGAGGTTCTTCTATTTCTTGTTTGCTAAGTTGTAGTAAAATTATCCATCACAATTTGGTGCTTGCTATGTTCAATGCGCAGACGCCCATCCCTTGAATAAAAGGTATAACAAATAATTTGCACAGGCCATGTTCTGACTCGAAATTGTTGAAAAGATTGTTTAGAAAATATGCGCGTTTACAGTACCCCTTTTTCATTTTAAGAATTAGAGATTATTTATTGTAAACCCAATGGCCAAAATTATTTAAGGTCAACTTTAACACAACTCAAAAAATTGAAGCTCAAAAACATTAGTTAGAATCTGGATTACATCTAGACCTAAAATTTTATTTACGAGTCTAAAATATGATTTGGATCGACAAATTAAATCTATAACCTAGATGTAGGTCTAACTGCGGAAGATATCTCGATTTAGAGTTTAGATTCGGCATAGATCTAGACCTAGGTTTAGCAAGCCATGTTATTTTTTTTCATTTTAGCTCATGTCCTTAGGCTCTGCGTGTCAAGTTTTCATCCATTTTTGACTTTCCCCAAACTAAGTTTTGACTCACCGGAAACACTTTTGGGCGTGTCGGCTCTTTATCATCTCCGAACATTTTCCTCCGTTTACAAATATTGTAGACCACTGCGCCGACCAGCACGCAGATGAGCAGGCCCAGCAGAGATCCTACCAGGATAGCTGGAATGTTGAAAGTATCCACCATCTTGTCTTAGTCTTAAGTCCCAACCACAGTCAATCTGAAAAGACACAGAGTTGACATGAATAAAGGTCCTGTCTTATTTTCTCATGCAAAATTATTTTTTGGACATGCGCAGTAAGTTGCTGTGAGCTGGTAACATCCGTAAAGTGTCACTGCTGTATCTTCAGCGTCCAGGGCGAGTAAGTGGGATATCTTTAACTTTCACTTAACGTTAAGAAAATTTACTTTCGATGTAGATTTTTTACAAAATTTTGCTCTTTATCTAAAATAAAAAGAAATTCCGATACAGGTTTTCAGAACTTTGATACATTTTCATGCACTACTCCAGATTTAGAAACTTAGGAAGTCCGTCACAAGGTCAGTGCCTCAATAATGGAAAATAATGCGACATGAAAGAATAATGGAAAAGTACGACATCAGACTTATTTTCACTGGTTACAAAGCAGTTTTCGTATCTTGGCTAGATACATTGCAGCATGTAGACCAATGATGAGAACTACATCTTTATTTTAGTCAAGATCCGTTATAGGTTAACTCATCATAGAACTATGCTCTGTTCTGATCTGTGTTTTAAAAAAATATAAGTATACTACATCATAGCCTAGAGTAAAAAGGTTCCATTTGCGGCTATAATCTTTTGGAGATGGAACCTGATGATAAAATAGTAAAATGCTTTGACAAAAATAAAACCATTCGAATTATAATAATGCCAGTAACAAAGGCAACAAGATGGTGGGTTTTATTTTGTCTTTTTTTTCGGAGTAAATGTATACTAATTTCATTCGAACAGGTTTAAAACTATGAAGCATGAACTTGTCTTTACATTACTTTATTGAAGGGCAGTTTCGATGTCAATGCACCCATATTTTTGGTAAATTATAATATATAATTTGTTATTACTCTGGCTATATTGGCTCTAGATGACTTTTCATCAAGTTATTTAGCGTTGTATAGAACATGGCATATTAGTTTAAATAACCAATTCTAAAATTGTCATATTGACACAATCAAGACATAGTTTCCTCCTAAATTTGACCTTAGAATCTCAGGAAAAAAATTATTCTCAAGGCCAAGTTTTCAAGGTTGAATATTGCTGTAATGAAGCCACTTGAAAATCACCATGTCAGAAATTTGTCTAACGTAGCTCTCTTCCTACATTCTCCATAAAAGGTCAGCAATATTTACGAGGAGAATTATTTATTTGTCTCAAAGAAACATTTTGTTTGATATTGCGAAAGAAGAAAATGGCACAACGCTACGTAAGAGTTCAGGGTCTGGGAAAAAAGTTAATTTTCTTTTCAAAACCAGATATTACAGACTTTAAGCAGCCAACGCGTGAACGTCTGTGGGTCTATTTTTAGAAACTGGTTTCATTATTTT
>BMAT01010524.1:235715-249126 GCA_019649035.1 Elysia marginata | reverse complement strand
ATGTATGCAAACATGACTGTGTACAAGCTGCGTATCTTCATGATATTGTTAGGTGAAATTTCTTGGGAGCCCGCTCTACTATATATCTGATATGGACACAGTTATTTTGTTCTAACCTTTAATCTGCATTGTTTTTTGTTTTGTCCCCAAATTCATTTCTTTGTATGTTTTATCTGTATTTCCTGAAACTGCCGGGAATTTTTAATCTCTTTCGTCTAGACAACAAGCTAATTATTCAGTTTAATATAAAGAGGATAGAGATCAAACTACAGGTTGGAGTACTCAAGTTACGATATAAAAGTTTTATTTGATGTGAGCTTTGAAATTGTCTGCTGAAGGAATAAAAACTGGATTCTGGTTGTTATCCAATCTGCTTTGATAAACAATGCACCTGAGATGTAAACAGTGCATCTTCTTGATCTTGGTCAGAAACGATCAATGTAGCAAGCTCGTAGCTTTGCCAAAATCTGCCTTAAAGCATTAAATTCTGGTCATCAAAGATTCCGTAGACTAGTGGGTAATCCTAAGTGCTTTTATCAAAGCGACAGAAATGCTAAGAAACAAGATTAGCGTTAACATCAGCCATACTTTAACTCGGCATCAGTATAAACTTTATTCTTTGTTATGTTACGTCGCCACATAAAATTCAGTTAAAAATCGTTGGTCAACGAACAAAAAGGTTTTATGTTTTAGGAAAATGGCGTTTTTTTATAAACCCTTTTTAATGAAAATAGATACAAGGTAAGCATTGTCGAATAATAAAGTAATATGTGTTTATGAACGTGAGCTCAAGTTTTTAGTTAGATTGTTTTATGTAAAAAAATTTTTCCATTAAAAAGAAGCAAAGAACTCTTAATATGTGTTGTGACAAAAGATTGCAAAATAGAGAACGGGAGTCATAAAAAGCATGTCTAATACTATGCTAATGCCTAAATGAAAAAAAAATATGATTATAGTATAAGTAGGTTCGGTTTTTCTCCACGTACAGCTTTTTTAATTTAAAAAATAAAAAAATTTATGTCAGAAAAAATATTTTTTGGTGTTTATCCTTGCGAGCGAATGTAATATTATGCCGCCGTAAATTGTAAGCTAGGAGGTCCAAATTATGCATCAAGTCGTAGAAAAAAGGAGAAGGTCTCAATTATGCATATAAAAGGCTGTCTCAAAACTAAGTAGATTTTAATATGACCGCACCAATATATTGAGACCAACGTTTCACATTAATTTGTGCGTAACTGATATTCTTCTTATTATCTTTTTATATTCTGCATTGAACTCTGTTTCAAAATCACCTTAGTTTTTATATCTATTCAGTATTTTAAATGAGGCAATACCTTTTCTCAACTGCATTATTATTATTTTTTGTTTTCATGTCCATCAGACGAGAAGCATTTTCTATTTGTGTCATGAATGTATGTCTTGCTCAGGCAAATCCATGTCTTGGTCATTGTTAAAAACTTGAGTTCTCTGATCTGTCTGTCTCTCTCTCTCTCTCTGTCTGTCTCTCTCTCTCTCTCTCTCTCTCTCTCTCTATATATATATATATATATATATATATATATATATACAGAGAGAGAGATATCTATATCTTTATCTCTCTCTATATATATCTCTTTATCTCTCACTCCCTTCTCTCTCTCTCTTTCTCTCGCTATGTCTCCCTCCCTCCATCATCGTCATCGTCTCATACTGACATGATTTCTCAAGATTCCGTGACAAAGGGATAAAAGCTGACTGATTCGAAACAGGAAAACACTTGTTAGAATAAAGTATTACGCAATTCAGTGCGAGTTTCGGCAAGGGAAGCCTATCTGTGTATCTTTAATATCAATAATGAAGACTAGGCTATTATGGGAATTTAGCTCTAGGGGAAAATATTCTTCTGAATATATTAGCATGCAAAGCATGGTTGACGTTGACATTAAAGATGTTAGGAATTAGAGCCGGCGACATAGGCAGTAAGAGGTATATTTTGAGAACCGTTTGAAACTCTGATACAGAAGTTCTCAAATCGAGATTTTTTTTTTATTGAAGAGAGTTCACTACAGCTAGGACTGCGTGAGTTTCGGACCTGGAAATGCATACATTTTGTGTGATTAAAATCCACTATGTAACCTCTGGCACTTTGAAGGAAAAATATAACTTGATACTAATAATTTGACTTCATTTCCGAAAACCCAGCTAAAGTCAAAAATTTACAATTTGGGGTATTAAAATCGACCAAAGGGCAAGGTACTTCAGCAACAGTATGCAAAAGACAAAATACATTTATCTTTAACAGCTTTTTTCTGAATTCTCAAATTAAGATTATATGATTATGAATTTTTCAGGAGTTTACAATTGAGAAATTGCTTGTAGCTTAGATTGGTACTGGGCGACTTTTGCTAGATTTTCGACCTTGGGGTCACGAGTCCTGATCCAGGTTCAATGGTTTTCTTCCACTAGTCACTTAGAGAAGCTTAGCATTGAGCAAAGGCCTCCGCCTTAAAAAAGGTCTTTTTATAAAATCGTCATGGCAACATGTCTTGAGGGTCGAAGCATGTTAAAAGTCGCAGGTTCTTTTCATACATAAGGCTTAATTGGTGCCACCGGAAGCTAGCTATGTTTCCTTAATTGGCGCAGCGGTATGTGCCGGGTTACTATAAATCCACAAAGTGAAGACGACCAAAGGGAAGCATTTTCCTAGCCAATCTCTTTTTAAGCCTCATTCAGTCATTATAGGAAACGACAGATATTGTTGGTAAAAAAGAGTGATGCGCTGTTTTAAATGCTATTACTCTAAAAATTTAGGTCATGTAGTTGATATTAGCATATCCCTTGACACAATTATTTCATGACAGTTTGAACATTTTTGTGGTTTTGAACATTCTATAAAAATCCCATGTGTTTATCTCACCACTAAAACTCCAACATTAGCACAATGTCTCAGTGTCATAGATAACACTAATTTTGAGCTTTAGGTACATTTGTTTTGTTTTTGTAAAGGCAAGGAGAGCCGAACTGAAGATAAATATGATAATGACTCAGAGTGTAAACCATAACTATGTTTAAAATTGTTAATTTGATGTTGAAGCTACAAAGTATACACAGTTTCATGAATCCAATTAAATAGATTCTGCCTAAAAGAAGCCATATCTCTTTTTAAGACAAGATGAGGTACATAGAGACCGGAACAATCTGAAAATTTAAATCAAAGGGAATTTATAATTTTTTTAAAAACGTTAAAGCTGGGCTCTGTGAGTAAAGAAACAAGATTTGACGTTCATTCTGAAAAATTCGTCCAAGAGTTAAGCGAGGAAAAGTTGTGTTTACTATTTGAAATGAACCTTTTCACAAGTAGGAACGATTCGGTATGAGGTGAATCTAATGCTATTGGTTTGATAGGCCGCGGCAGCGAAGGACAGACGCATTGGTTAACGACTGGTCGTGAAACTGGTGTCCTCTGATCAGTAGGAGAGTGCGGGTTTGAATACCACCTAGCAAAATGTCTCGCTGAGTAAAAACGGAAACAGATGTGAAGATAAAGATACAACCACCACACTCCATATATTAGATAAGATAAATAAGTTGCAACCACTGAGAATGTATCGGATGTCGCACACCTTAATATCTCAAGACATTGATGTATCGAGAAAGGAATTTTTCTGGGTTTTTAAATATTAGAAAACTTTTTGAATTTATCGATATTTTACAGATTTTTTTTCAAATTTCGATTATTTGAAACATTTAGGAACAGAAAAAAGCTGGACGTTTCAAAAGCATTAAACCATCCTAAGTTAGAAAATCCGATATCCAACATATCTGTAGTAATCTGGAGAGATTTACGGTCATAACAATAATACTTCATAATGTTAAGGCAAACAGCTATGCGCTGGATCAGGTGGCACCAATTAAGAGAAGGGCCTGCGACTTCTGTTAGCTCATTAATTTTTAACATGTCAAGAGCCACGACTTAAACTGTATGAGAAACTCAATTACATGTGATGCGTTGGCTCGCTGTATCTTTGGAACTTAGAGGTTTTGTCTTACAAGCGTTTGAACTCTCGTGTTTTATTTCTCTCGAGTCTTTACTAGCTACTTAAACTCGCAAAAAGAGCAACTCTATAAAGTTGTCTCAGGTTTTTCAACAAGACTTTAAATTTTATTTGGCTCTGAATTCCTTTGCAGCGGTTCATGTTATGAAGAAGGGTCTCATTAGCTCAAATCTATAATAATGAAATTAAAAAAAATGATACCGTTTTGTTAAACTCGCGTATGCGATCAGTGGTACTTACCTTTGCTTCAGTAAGAAGAGTTGGAAAAAGAGACCTGTTTCTCTGCCTATATCTTTAGAACCGATGTCTCCACCTCTTAGTTCAAACCTCCACTTATGCTAAAGATATCCAAAGTTTGCATATATATATATATATCCCTGGGATGAAGTAAGCTGGCTGGACGCCGCACTGTAGATGTGCAAATTACTCCAGGTCCGGTTCTCTTGTCACAGAATGCGATGCTCCAATGAACGGGAATACCCGCAGGTTTTTTGTTATTCCACCACAGTCCGTGTAGCTCATATTAAATTCTCTAGTAATACAAACACTGACCAAGATGAGTTAAAGCTACACACCAAAAAAAGAGTTGACCTCTGAAGAAAATCGAATGAAAAATTCTGGATTATTATGGGTATGTTCTATGACTAAACAATAGATTTGGATGTGAGCACAGTAAGACTGGGAATCAAGACAATATGAAACGCTGTTTTCTAAAAAAAAAAATTTGGAAAAATAAGTGAGAAGTGCACAATATATTGCTCTTTCTAAGACATTTTTGTACTATACCATAGGAAAATTTGCTGCCACGTCTAAATATAACCGTTGGGAAGAGAATTTCAATTATACGATAGTTATTCTACAAGTAAAAAACAGAAAATAACTCCAGAACTTAAAGACGTTAACTCGTCAAACAACTTCTTTGACTTTGATGCTTCTGTTTTGTATAGAAATAGCAAATATAGTTTTTTTTATCAGTATAAAAAGTTAAAACATCAAAACTAATACTTAGACAAAACTTGTTTTATCTCAAAATTTAAACAATGATCAGCAGAAAGTAAAATCTATACATATACTTCATAGTTTTAAAACAAAACAAAGCAAACAAGTGTCTATACTTAGGTGCTATAGTTTTAGATTGGCTGTTTAGTTTAAAAACTTAACGATTACCAGCCGAAAATAAAAGCTGTGAAAATCTTACCATGAAGTATCTTTTGTCTGGTTTATCCAATAGTTCAGGTACAGATATAGAAGAAAAAAATGTTCCTCCGTAAGAGTGATATGATGAGAGGAGAGAGAGAGAGGAACAGAGGGGATTAGTAGACTGGGAGAGATCGACTGCGCGTGCGACGGGCGATGCCAGAATTGAAGAGAAAACTTTGTCCCAAGCCTGGAACTGTTTGCTGTGAGTCCAGACTTCATTCAAGTAGAACGTCCTACGTCCTAGGCAGACAGAGAGAGGGAGAGGGGAGAGACAGAGGGAGAGAAAGAGAGGGGAGAGAGAGAGAGAGAGGGAGAGAGAGAAAGAGAGGAGGGGAGAGAGAGAGAGGGGGGAGAGTAACTGCATGCCTGAGACAGGACAGGTTTACCGAGAGGGTAGGTAAAGAAGAGGGAGGACAGCAAGGAGTGGAGAAAAAGGTATATATTGGCAAAAAATATAAATAGTCCTCAGTATAGCGAGAAGTAGATAGATAGCGAACTAGAAATGACATTGCAAAGATCTAGATCAAAAGAAGAGGGAGTCTGGAAGATAGAGAGAGAGGGGGATGAGTCCATAATTGAATGTCTGAAACATGTTTGTAGACACGTCGAGTAGAGAAGATGGAGGAAAACAAAGAGTCAAGAAAAGTGTATATACTGGCAAAAAAAAAAGAAAAAAAAATAGTGCTGAGTAAAGCGGGAAGGTAGAGAACTAGGAAAATACAGAGAGGGAGATTAAAGGCATTAGCAGTAAGGAAGAGAGCGAGGGAGAGAGAGATTGATTGCAGGGTATTTTTACAAGCCCAATTCCACTTCGAAGGTGCTCTCAGGGCTTGGGGAGAGAGAGAGAAAGAGAGACAGATAGAGAGAGAAACAGAGACAGAGTGAGATGATTGGGGAGGGGGGGGAGTAACAGAGACAGGCAAAAAGTTTGGAAGAGTCATTGACAATACAAGAAAGAAATTTAGCCTCATTCCGATACGCAGACAGAGAGAGGAGGTGTAAAGCAGCTAGAAGAAAAAGTATTGGGTGCTCTCTCGCAGAGAAGTATACCCACTCAGAGAGGAATGAACATATAGACACACGGATTGGAAGCAGCAAAACACGAGAGACATTTGGGCAGAGAGAAATATTTAGAAAAATCTTTTTCTCTTTCTTCTTTTTCTTATGCTTCCTCTTCTTCTTCTTCTTCTTCTTCTTCTTCTTCTTCTTCTTCTTCTTCTTCTTCTTCTTTTTCTTATTATTATTATTATTATTATTATTATTATTACTATTTTCTTCTTCTTCTTCTTCTTCTTCTTCTTCTTCTTCTTCGTCTTCTTATTTTCTTCTTCTTTGTCTTCTTCTTCTTCTTCGTCTTCTTTTTTTCTTCTTCTTCATACTCCTCGTCCTCTCTTTTCTCACCTGACCTTTGTTTTGAGCATCTATGCACTGTCAGTGGAACTATTTTAAAAAGATGTGATGTGTTTTAGTTGCTCAGGTTATGGGAGAAACAATATTATAACAACCACACCTCTCCATCTTATTGATAGTGCGAAATCGATTTAGTTTCAATAACTAACCACTCGCACTGGAAAACAAACAAAGTTTAAATTAAAACTTTAGATAACACATTACACCCCAAGATGTGTGATTTTAAACTCTTCCTTTACGTAAACAACTATTCTTCAGAGGGAGGCGAGCAGGTTGAGCTCACGTACGCTAGAAAATTAATAATGACACCAGTTTTGAAAGGTGTGTTGTTTGTTCTAGAAGGTATGATAACGATGAAAATTACTTGACACTCTTCAATGGCAAAGAAGCGCCGGATTCAGGTCCTATTCGAAGTCCCACTGTTTATTGGACTTGATTTTACTTGGATGTTATCATGGAAATAATTAGATCCTAATCACTTCGTGCGATTCGCGTAAATTAGCTTATGTCCAGGTGTTGTCAAGTCTGGCCATGTTTTGTGAAGTTTCCCTTCGTCACGTTGCTTTGTGTTCAAATTAATAACTTTTGTCTCGCATAGCCTCACCTTAGGGTTGTAATGGCGGAAACCTAAAAGTCACGAACATTACATGTTTCATAAAATAATCTAGACACTATACCTGATTATTTTGTCTTTTAACCAGGATTAAACGGAATTTTGTATCATATCGCAATACTAACACCATGACATCTTGATATTTCCGGCGATGAATTGAAGTAAATTATCAAACCTATGTGTCTTGGTAATTCTAAAGATATGGAAAGCAGGAATTGTCCGCGATCTAGGTGAACGAGTCTGATGTCGCAATGTTCACCTTCAAATGCTTTGATGCTTTGAACAAGACATGTTTCTAATCTTAGAACTGTACAAAAAAAATTCACATATGTGTCAGGTCTTTTGTAAAAAGATATCAAACATTTTGTTGATTTGATCAATAGCAAATAAGCCTTAAAATAGTGGTTTCAGTAAAAAAGAAAGAATTTCTGACTTCCGACTCATCCACCCTGGGCGCGATTACTTGTTGGGGTGTTGTACCAAATTTAAATTTCCCAACAACCGCGCTTTATGCAGTAATCGCAACTTTTTGTTCTTTTTGTAACTCTACTCCCAACTACCAAAAAATGAAGATTTTTTAAAAAACTGGTATTGAGTACTTTGGCTACAATGCAAAAAATTACAGTTAAGAAATATTCCATCTTAATGTCTTCTTGAAAATACTCGAATTCTAATTAATAATTTGGTTACGATTTTTCCCCTAATGATAATCAGTCTATTGCAATTCAACAATGAAGCCTCGTGAACAAGTTGTGTAACGTAAGTATTTTAACAACACTAAGAGAGGATAAGACAATATGAGATAAAAGATAAAGATTATAGTTTGGCGATGGTCATATTACAGTATTATGCTTTGATGTTTTGAAACGATGATTGGTTTTCGTTTCGCGATTTTCCTCCAGAAATTACTCAGTGTAAATTTAGATTGAGGTTAGTCACAATACTTGTATATCTTTATATGTGAACACATTTTTTCATTTTCCATGTTAACAAAACCAATTGCCACCAAAAAAGCAAAAGTCGCAATCTTAGCAGTCGCTTGATAAATTCAGACACAACTCACACTCTGTCAACGCCTCTCTAAAGTATGTTTTTAATTTACAAATCCAACATAATTATATTTCCCTGCAAGAATTTTTTTTAAATTCCCTCTCCCTGTAATGGGCATTAAACGAAAAATCCTAGAATCTCGCCAATTCATCTTCAATGATTAAGATTAGGCAGGAAGTGTAAAAGCGCGGACTGAAATGTGTATTTAATCCGGAGATTCACAGTAACAGATCGCCAGCTGTCCGTGACAGGCCCGAACCTTTTAGTGTATTAATTAGGACTTTGCAGGCCACTAAACGGACGCTTACGTATTTTTATATGTTTATCAAACAGCAGGGCAAGATTGAAAAAAAAATATTTTAGACGCATGTCTACATTACATGTCTTTCAAACAGTGCTAATTTGTCGGATACCGAAAACTTTAGCATGGGAAAACATGTATTAAAATTAGATTTATTCTTCTTTTACTTTATATTCAAGACCAAAAAAGTGCTGATATCTTCTCATAAAATTTCACAGGCTTATCAAATGTTAGGATACTCAGAAAAAAAGTCACTCCCAAAAAATATCAACGCCTGAAAACATGAGAAATCGCAAGATATGACTTGTTTGCCCTGGGTGCGAGACACCGCACGAGATTCAATACATTTCACTCTAGACTTGCTAATTTCTTGCTGAGCTAGCCAGCTGAGTTGGAACAGATCATCCGTGTAGATGCAGGAGCGGCAGTTCTCTACCCCTCCAAGTATCGATCTAGATGCAGCAATAACTGGATGATTTAGTTGGGCAAACTCGGGTGGTTAGCAGTTGTTACTAGACCCTGCTACTGTTTTCTACAAGCTTATCAATATTTCATCTACAGCACCGAGCTGGTTTTCTCGATTCCTCATTCCGAATATTGTATAGTCAACGGATTCAGTACAAATGTTAGGCGTTAGAATAAACTGTAGAGTTTTGCCTCTTCATCATCTATCATTAGGAAAAAGAAATTTTATTGATGCTGCGAGGCGAACCGTAAGTGAATGAAGAAGTCGGTTCGGCTGCAATCACTTTGATCCCAGGACGCCAACATTTCTGCTCTTTCATTATGCTAAAGATTTAATGTAATGGAAGTTATTGATTTCATAGGTAAAGCAACATTTGTACCGAAAAGTATCAGTTGTTAATTAAACTGAATTGAATTTTTTTAATAAAAGTATAATTTAAATGGATCAGCCATAAAGCTGAGATAATGGTGGCTCAAATTATAGACTGTTCGCTTTTACATCAGCAGCAGAGAAAAACTTCAGGGAGGTTCAAATCCATGCCGTTGGAGAGTTACGGTACTCGATTGTTCAGCTTGACTTTAGAAATACTTAGCTTCATTTTAAATGCAGATACGGCTAGTGTGTATTTAGGAAATTCCGATAGAAAACTTTCCACTTTTTAATAAAAAATGTTTCTTTCGTTTCATCAATTTTTAATCCACATATGTGATAGTAAATCACTTGTATGACCGATGTGTGTGTAGATTACAAAGGGTATTAGGGAAATACTTCCAGGTCACAAAGCAATTCAGTTTTATTGGAAAGGCCAGAGAAAAGCACAGAAGGAAAGAGGACAAATAATTTATGTATTTTATTTAGAAAAAAACCCGTAAAAATATGTATGTCTTTTAGAAAAATGTTTAAAGGATTTTCACGAAAAGGTCAAGGTTGAGGAGTGTTGTGTTTTTTTTTTTGACTGGTAGCCAGAAGATAAGGTTGTTATATACTTCGTAAAGCTAATAAATTTATTCCTTTCTCTGCTCTTTGATATGCATTTTTTGCCTTCAGATACACACGTTGTCTCTCTCTCTCTCTCTCTCTCTATCTATCTCTCTCTCTCTCTATCTATCTATCTATCTCTCACCCTTTAAATTGTTTATAACTACATATATTTTTTCTATCTATCCAATATACAACACTAATTCACCAACTATATCCTTACCAATCAACCTAAAAATTTATCTATCTCTCAATCCCTTCTCCTAAACCAACACCCAATCTCTCTTTCAGTCCCCAATAAAGCCTCTGGTCTATTTAGAACGTGTTGATCTTGGACTTCTTGCTGAGGCCCCAGTAATGTCTCCACTGTTGACTCAGCGACCTACCGTTTAGAAAACAGCTCAGAGCCAATTCCTTCATCAAGACTTCCGGTGGGGACAGGACACAGATCAGTACGGGAATAGATGAAAGGAGACGCCTAGATGTGATATGATAAATCTAAGAGAAGAACATGGCAGTCGTTTGGTTGTGATTACAAAGTGATCAATTTTGAAGTTTTTTTGTTTTAAAAAAAAGATTTAAAAAAAAAACATTTATGGCAACCAACATCATACTCCAAGAAACCTAAATTTATTTAAAAGGTCTTGATGTGTACTGAAAAAAAGCAGATTTTAAGTGATATAGACTAATTCATAATGTATGTAGTTAGTTTCATCCTTTACATAAATATAAAGTTTTGTTCCCCTTTTTCTAGTCTTCTCTCATAGATCGTGTCTCTAAATAATAGCTTTTCCCACGAGCACTTTTTCCATTACATTATGCTGTCCGTGTTTCCTCTAATTTCGGTTTCATGTCACCTAGTTTGCATAAAAAATTAGTATTTTTAAACAGGGCACATTATCATCATCATCATCAGCAGCAGCAGCAGCAGCAGCAGCAGTAACATCATCTTCATCATCATTATCATCATCATCAACATCATCATCATCATCAGCAGCAGCAGCAGTAGCATCATCTTCATCATCATTATGATAATCATCATCAGCAGCAGCAGCAGTAGCATCATCTTCCTCATCATTATGATAATCATCATCATCATCATCATCTTTATAATCATCATCATCATCATCATCATCATCATCATCATCAGCGTCATCATCATCAGCATCATCATCATCATTAGCAGCAGCTGCAGCATAATCATCATCATCGTCGTCATCATTATCATCATCGTCATCATCATTATAAACCTCATTATCATTGTTTTCATCATCATCATTCTTTTCAGTATCGTTTTCTTCCTCTTCTTTGTCATCTTTTGCCTAACGGTTGCACAAGTCCAACTTTTTGGACATATCGACTTGCATCTCATTCCAGATTTATTCCTCTTCAAATCATATCTGTGCCAACATCTTTATCCCCCATAATTACAATCGCCAGATCTTGATCTTTTTTCTTTTTCTTATTACTGTTTTATCCTCTTCTTAATGCTTTGTATCTATGTGTATTGATGTTCCTCATTTCATTAACATCTCGATCTTCATGTTCTGTTATATGAAGAAAACATGAAACGCAGAGGCTAAAACGAAACAAAAATCTTTGCCAAAACTATTTTAAGCTAGATCTAGACCTTATCCAGACTCTAGGTTTAAATAGTATTCCACATCTCTAGATTATCTAGATTAATTTAGAGGAAAGTTAACTTTTTTGGCAATTCTTTAGTTTGTAGGTCTATATCTTATCTAGATGCTACAACGAAGTTAAAATGCACGGGAAACTATAATTTAACTATGGGTGTTCTTTCGCCTTCCACTCTTTTTCTTTGGTGGGGGGGGGGGGGGGTAAAAAGTTGACTATATGAATTGCTCCCTGTTTTTTTAGTATGTTTTGTAATTTTTTTCATTTAAACTTCACGTTCTGTTTTATTTAAATTTCAAGCATAAGCACTTTGATAAAAAATATGCATCTTTCTAGGCCCTTGCAGGTATTTCCAAAATGGTGCACAAAAAAATGTTCATAATGAATCTGACCTATTACTAACCGGAAATAGTCACGTGACTATTGGCGTACACAAACCGCCTTGTGGCGTTTTTCCTTTGGGGTACTGTTTGGGATGTTGTTTAGGGTCTCTTTTAACAGCCTTAGTTAGACTAGATCTAGATAATTTTAAAAAAGACACCAACCAAGTTTCCATCCTTGGACTCGAACCTTGGTCAGCTTTTCATAGCATTTTATGAAATCCCCACTTTTCTTGATACTTTCTAGGCCAAAACCCCTTCTCTAATCTTGCCTTGGGAGTGGGACTGGGTGTATCGGTGTTGACTGGCTTTTGTACATCATTCGGTAGATCTAGATCTAGAACAGAATGACAGAAACGTTCTTTCTCTTATTTGTCATCCCAAAATAATTACTTCCAGTGTGCTTTATAGCCGTGAAAGATATAATTGATTTTAAGTATTTCTTTTACATGCAAAAAGACTAGATCTAGATATGTATACGAGCCCGAATACAAAACCTTCAGCCTAACCCCAAGAGGCAAGGAAATTCAAGTGACATTATTTACATAGTATGTAACCCAAGCAGCACCCCAAATGAAATCCGCCATTACTATTTATACCAACCAATGAAATGCTGCTACTTTTCAAGACCTATCGGCACTCGCGTAACATAAAGTTAAACATGGAATGGTGGGAATCCGGAAAACATTATTGAATGGAAACCCCCACTGACACCAAGACCCACGTGACATTTTGGAGACATAGGTCAAATTCATTGTCTTGCTTGACACGAAGTGAAAAGCAAATTTTTATTGAATTTTGCGTGAAGCATTTAGCAATGGCAAGCATTAGAAAATCTAGATCTAGATGTTGACGCCGATTCCGATTTTCAATGTGGGTTAAAAACTGTCGTATACTTCAATGGAATTGAATAATACACCTAGTAAGCTTCCCGGATGGGTATCAATATGAAATGCGTAAATTAGTAGACTTCTACTTAATGTCTGCGAGGCGTGAATCTCGACCACATGCACACAGAACGACACTGTAACATTTACTTACTTGACTTAGTGCCTTCCGCTAGCTTGGTCATCCGGCCTCGCAGCTTCGGCTGTCCTCTTTATTTCCGCGGTGAAAGCGATCCACTCCTGTCTTTGCGATGCTATTTTTTGCAGCTTGTGCAGGTCCTCTTTTGTTGTCAGCTGGACATTTTTGTGTTGCAGTCTTTTCAGGTCGTTGCTCAGGGTTATCGGGAGGGTTGTTGTTGGTCTTCCTCTGCCTCTATTTGAGTTCTCGTTTAAATAATAAAGCATTGCGAGGTTTGCTGGAATAGAGTTATCTCGCCTTAGAATGTGTCCAAAG
>BMAT01010524.1:198078-215828 GCA_019649035.1 Elysia marginata | reverse complement strand
TTGCACGAAGAAGTTTGGCGAGTTACCTCCCAGTTGTACTTTGAGGCAGAGAAAGGGAGAAGAACAAAATTTTTAAAAAAATATTAATTATAACACTACAATTTTATTTTTTTTATGTCGCTTATTATTTGAATCTATCTATAACCAGTCGCTTTTGTTCTTTATGTACTGCCGATGCCATGTTTTTATTTAAATGACGTTTATTAATACAGTTACATTTCGCGATTTGATTAGCGCCTTGTTTTCGCTGTTCCTTTCAAATCAAAATTCTCTGATCTTATCAAACATAATCAGTAAAACGGCTATGTTGTTGCCGTTTGGATTCGTTTTCAATAATTTTAAAGAGTAAAATTGGTGGATTGAAAGATACTAGCGAGTACATATTAAAATCATACTTTACTAAGTGGTTGCAAAATGAATTAAAACAGAAATAACCAGTCTAATACTTCAACAGAAGCACATTCTATGAACGTGAAACCAGCGCCCTGTAAGACTATTTAGTGTATTGCACTTTTATACAAGTTAGAACGGGAGAAAGATCTTTAGAGAAGTATTTATCGATTGTACATTAATTAAGTTAGATGGCAGAGAATGAACTGGCTCGGATCAAGCAATTAAGAGAATAGAAATGTGAAGATGTTTAGAGAAAAGGAACTTCTAATCTTGCTTTTTAAAATGCTCAGACACTAGTAAGCTTACTGACTTTAAGTTTAAGTGATAAAAAACAAAACAAATAGCGCTATAGACTTTGTTGAAGTTATAATAGAGGTAAATTAATACATAGATAGGTCTTGTTGTGAGAATCCCTACCTCCAGCGTAAGAGATGTTCAGCTCGGCACCCTTGGTGCTATCTGGAATTGTGGCCAGACCTTCTATGGACGTTCTGTCCAGCGTGATATACTGACCGAACCTGCAGTAGAAAACGACAACCATGATGCCGGTTAAAAGCCAGTTTAGCTGTAGATGCGGAGAGCTTAAGTCCGAAATAACGCTAAGAGCACATGGTTTGAATCCCGTATAACCCAAACATTACCTTTCTTGATGAACTTCATCTAAACCCACATCTAGCTGTTACTGATGACCGATCTTGCAATCAAAGGCACCGGCTCTGTGGCCTAGCGGTAAAGACACTCGCTCAGAGATCGGAGGTACGGGTTCGAACCCGGGCCGAGTCAAACCAAAGTCTTTAAAATTGGTATTAGTAGCTGATCCGCCTGGTGTCTGGCATTATGGATTTAGTGCTAAGTCTGGTCAAGCCGGTGTCAGGGTAATGTGACTAGGTGTGGTGTATGCAGCGCTCCGTAGATCACAATGTGGCAGCACTCTTTCAGTTGTCCCAAGGGCCGTCTCTGATATAACCTTGTAGTTGAAAAGAGACGTTTAAATTCAAACCACCAACCAACCAACCAGCAATTAAATGTACCGCACGATCACATTTGGGAAAATTGATTATACCGTGCCCAACGTGTTGAAATTATGATTTAATTACAGATACAACAGTATTCTGAAGAAATAGTTTGGAAATATATATATATATATCTGTTTATTCAACAAATTTTAAAAACTTGTCTCCTACCTTGACGATTCTGTTATTGTTTTACTTTTAAGTATGCAATTATAAAGCTAAATTAGGTTACTGCTGCATTAAATTGGTTGAGCTAATTCATAAATGTATTAGTATGTAAAATCTCTCATTGAGTGCCCAATTTCTAATTCTTTGATAAAATCGGCGCTTCCATTAAAAAATCCGATGCATCTAACATTATACTTACACAGATATGTTTATTTTCTTGCAACCCCGCTGTCCTGCTAATCATAATTCAGTAATTTGTGTCCTTTAGTTATCACTTTTCCAGAATTTGGTAGAATAGGCCACCCCTCCCTATCTTTCTCTCCTTAATCACCGGCTAAAAACAAATACCATCAAACTGCGCAAACATCTCTACTCACACCTTGAGTCTGCGCACTCCATCCTTGACGATGGTGAGTTTGTTACCAGCATCTCCATACACGGTGGTCGTGCAGTCTAGACCTGCCTCCATCAGGCTAGGGAATCGCTTGTACTCAAACCAGATCCCAGAGAACTGTGTCGGAGATAGGGAGAGAGACAGAGACAGAGAGAGAGAGAGAGAGAGAGAGAGAGAGAGGGGGGGGTATATAAGGTGAGAAGGTGCTTAAATTAACACGGCGGAATTTATGTTCTCTAATAAGCACCTAAGTAAGGTAAAGTAAAACGACTTCTTCTTAGCGCCTATTTCAAGAAATGCTCGAAGTAAAAAAAACTCTTTGTTCATTGTTTACTGATAGTCTACTTCATTTGAAGAGAGAATAGGGTGGGGGTGTATTGATAAGTACTAAGTTTTCAGATGGAGAGTTTAAGATGGTGGGTTCAAACCCTGACAAGACAGGTCGTCGTTTAGTCATTCGCAATGTCTATTTATACATATATTCGTGACTAGTCATAATATATCAGATACCCGAAACTTTTACTTGAAAACATATCTTTCAAAAGGAATTTTTTTTGTCTGTTTCTGAATAATTATTTTAAATTTCAAATTGCAAAAAGTTCTAATAAATTCCCACAACATTTTTGTAATATTATGCAGTTTTTAACGTTTGAGAGGTCAGAAAAAGGCATTACTGAAACTACCAACGCCTAATAAAAACAATAATAATAAAAATAATAATAATAATAATAACGTTTGAGAGGTCAGAAAAATGCATTATTGAAACTAACAACATCTTATAATAATAATAATAATAATAATAATAATAATAAAAATAATAATAATAATAGTAATAATATCAATAATAATAATAACAATAATAATTTTTTTATAGAGCGCCTAAAATCCACTAAAAAGTGCTCAGTGGCGCTAATATACAGAAATATAAAGGTTGCTTCATAACAATACAGATCATTATAAAATAGAGTGACATCGCATAAAATTAAAAAGCTCTACAATAGACATGCATCAAAAGTATTACACCATGTTTAATTATGTAATGACTGAGACATCTGACTAGTGTGAACTGATTGCAAAAAAATATTTCCTTGCCTGAACCTAGAGTTGAACAAGCAGCTCTTATCCCGCTATATAAAATGTGGTGAAACATTTCGTCAGTATGCTAGAGTTATTTGTTTTACACGCTGCTCTTCTGTTAGTTGAAACTGCATATTGGTTCGTCAAACCCTTGAAAAGCATTGAGAGCATCAGAGCGCGTCAAGCGCTTCATATATTTGTCAAGCGCTTTTCAATTTTACCCTAAAAAGAGAATTGTCTGTATCGCTAATGTTTTGAATTATCTATAGAATTCAATCCTCATGACTTAAATTTTAAATTGATAGAATTTTTCTCTCTCTTAACACTTATCGAATGTGCGTCAAATATTTACGCGCAGTTTGAGATTCCATCATTTGTTCTGGATTACATGCGAAGACCTTTTGCATATGGTTTTTCAAAGGTTATTTTTAGTTCTCAGACTTTCGTGTTTTGGAAGGAGTACTTTTATGCTTATTCATTTTTCGAAACAGTTTA
This sequence comes from Elysia marginata, assembly GCA_019649035.1. Classification (NCBI taxonomy): domain Eukaryota; kingdom Metazoa; phylum Mollusca; class Gastropoda; family Plakobranchidae; genus Elysia; species Elysia marginata. The sequence continues at coordinate 212,288 of BMAT01010524.1, read as the reverse complement.
TGTCATACATCATGGTAAATGTTAGGCGAACCTTTATAAAACCAACATCTTAAAAAGTCAGGCTTGGAGACAAAATCTTTACCAGGTCAGATGCGCTTTCTTCAGAGACTCAATTATCGTGATCTCAAACAAGCCTCGTTAGTTTTGAAAACCGTGTGTAAAAACAGTCTTACACAATGTTCAAAACGGGCAACTGCCATAGGCTACTTAAAGCTCCAGACTTGTCAAATGTTAATTTCACTGTCGTTAAGATAAAACTTACCCGTGCGATATCAAAGTCGGCCTGGGAACCCACGTTGGGACACCTGCCGGGTTTGAACACGAACAATCCAGAAGAAGGCGAGAGCTGCAACAACACGACCACCAACGTCGCGCTCACAGTGGAATAAAATCCTGACTTCATCTCTTAATATCAATAAGCAATGGTGGGTTTTTTTTCTTGGAGATTAGGTCTCAAAAACTGTAAAGCACTATCTTCCTCGGATATCCTTTTGAAAATTTAACTGATTTGAATTTTTTCACCTGAAATATGATTCGAAAACAAGAGGTATTAAATTACAAGCAGCCGAACTAAATCTTGTTCCGTGTTTTAATTCCAACTGCTTTTTTCATATCACCGTTACGCCTGATTAAGTTAATTCTTCGTATTGGTGTATCCGTGAAGCAGGGCTCCTGGGACTTTGTTGTTGGTGGATATAAAACATGTAAGTAATGGCCGGATGTTGCAATGCATGTACTTCCTGCGTTGCCCGCCGCGGCTACACTGTACACTGTAATTGTAATGGCATTGGTGTAAGCAGAGGTAGAGAGGGGAAGAGAAGATATAGAGATAGGTAGAGAGAGTAAGCGAGTTGTCCTACCGTCCCCTCCAGCTGTGTGTGACGTACGACTCACGTCTTGCCGTGGGCGTCACCACATACGTTCGGATGATGGAGTAGCAAGGACTGGTCAGCACAGTGGATAGTCTTGTACTCGGCCAAGCCTGACCTGGGATAAACACATGTAGTTTCAGGTAGATGGATGGTTGGTACGGTGTAGGTCAAGGTCTTGGACACTAGGGAACCTTCATCAACACACCGGATTGGGAATAGGTTATTATCTGCAGTAATCAACAGACAAGTAGTTATCGTGGTAAATTTCATTTAAATATTCAAGGTGCTAGATTTTTGAAGAATAAAACGATTTACTTACGAGGAATAGGAGAGGGGCGTAAGGTGAACTTACAACTCATCTATTGAGTGCAATGCAGATCATAATTGACCTTAAAGTTTTTCACTAGATTCCTTTCTGTGTCCAACTCCTCTCTCTCTTTGTCTGACTGTCTGTCTGTCAGCCTCTCTCTCTCTCTCCCTCTATCTCTGTATCTCTGTCTCACTCTCATTCTCTCTCTTTTTCACATACACACANNNTCTCTCTCTCTCTCTCTCTCTCTCTCTCTCTCTTTCTTTCTCCTCTCTAAACCAAAATAAAAACAATCTTTTACACTTTTGTAAAGCACGAATTCGCATAATGATGTTTTTTTCTTTTCCACAACCAAACAATTTGAAACGTATGAGTGAAGAAACTGGTCCACTTATGAAGGTAGACACATCTTGAATTCAACGTAGTACTTTAAACGTATACACAACAATATTACCTCCTATACACGAACGCCAGGGTTTTAAACTTTAAGTTAACTAGACGGCCATTGGATAGGCACATTGGGTGTGGATGTCTTTGATGAATTCATCATGAGAGTCCAAACAAGTTTTGGGATTGTGACTAAATGTCGCAATATTGTCCTCTGTATGATGAACAAAGTATTTTTAACATAACCCGGTCGTAACGAAAGTAGTAAGAGTGTTTTATTGTTTTGTTCGTCGTTATATCTTATCATAGTCTGTAGTTGTAAAATTCATTTGAAAAGACATTATTGGTTGAAATAACTAGCGGGGAAATGTCTTAATTGAAAATCTGTCTGTTGGAATGGCTTAGAAAAATGTTGTGCTGCTCACAATCTAGATTACAGGTTTTGTGCATGACCATTTCTATAATTATTTCTCTTAATTTAGAATTTATGATAAATGTTTGTTTCCTTGTCTCTGAAAATACTCATACTTTGCCTACCGACTCAACCGACGGGCTCACAAGGTCTTTCTCAGTCTCTTTTGCCTTTTTCAGTCATAAATTGGGCATTTCCTTCGATTAGCATAATTAGTAAAAAAAAAACTGCCTTCGTTAGGCTGGCAGTTTTTGTTTTTCACTTTTTTTTACATTAAACACATTTACCCAAAATGTTGTTATGTTTTAGACACTAGTAAATCTCGTACTGAAAAAGGGCCAGTAATAATGGCTTAATGAAACCTCAAGCGTAAGTCTGCTCTATCTTTTTCTCCATGTCAAAAAAGTCTGGGAAAATACGCTGAGAATTCGGTCAAGCAAAAAGTTGACACTTACTTTGGTAACGGTTACTTGAGGTCAACCTGTAACATTGTCGAAGCTAAATTAGTAATGTAATCGCTAAGGCAGTGTGTGTTCCATGGTGATCTTCATAAATTCACACACAACTTTGACAATGGAAATTTTAGTTAAGGAGGGTTACTTTAATGAATACAAGGTTACAGAGAATAAGATTAAAAGGTGGAGAACAGAGAGGAAGAAAGAAGCTAGAATGTACTGGAAACTTTAGAAAGGTGGAATCGTTTGTGCATACCTCTTCTTTTATCACAATATTTAAAAAAATTTAAATTCAATTTTCACCAATGGGGATGATTTTGCTTGCTTCCCATACAAATGTTTGTTCGATTCTTTTATAATTTCACCAAAAAACGTATTTCTGAATTACATAGTATTTATGTACTATGATCATGTTATTGTCCCTGTCAAGAAAAAAAACCCACAAGAATGGTATTTTTCAAAGCAAGTATTTTTTTGTAGAGATGCTTTTAGAGTTGTTCGTACTCCATTTCACTACGCACTATATTTTTATTAAAGAAAAGGTTATTTTTCGCAAAATGTTTCCGATTTTCAGTCTAACAGTAAACCAAATTTTCCAAACACACATAACTAGTAGGCGTGTTCTTTTCCCCTTTGTGGCGCTTTTACTCTAATGCCGGCTTAATGTTTAGGATATTAAAAGTAGTAAACGAGAAGAGATCCTTCTGCCACAGTTGAATTGATTTCTGTCATCCAAGGACAACCAAGACAATGACAAATAAAGACATTGAAAGTATTGGTTTTTAAAGATTTATTAAAAAAACACTGGACAAAGAATTTTACATGAAAATGTTAATATTTAGTTATTATGGAGGAAACTGGATCGAAATGAAGATTGCAAGACAGTGATAAAGGTATAATTATTTACAGTTAAGACAAAGAAAATAAAATTCCATATTTATTGTTTTGGCACATATGGGTGTATAATATAATAAAATATATAAGTGTAAGGTTGGTAACGTCTTAATATACGAAAGTCGTGGGGTGGCTCCCAGCATGTCCAGAAGCTAAGCCGGACAGCCGGACTGGTCAATGATCTTGAACTTGGTGACGTCAACGCCTGCACTGGCCAGGTTGCTCTCTAGAGTTGCCAGATTGGATGGAGCCACACCAGGTGCGCGGGTCAAGATCCAGGCAAACTCTGCACACCAGAAGGGTGGGGGAGGGGCGAGGTAGGGAGAAGGGTGGAAGATGAGTTTGGGTTTTATATGAAAGATTAAGTCCAGAAAAAGACAACAATCTTAACGCTTGTAGCTTCATAGTTTTGTTCACAAGCTAGATACTGAGGTTGCTTCGTTAGCCTTTTTTATGAGCTACAGAAAACTTACTATCCTCCAAGATAAAATGCCGCATAAGCTAATAGAGTTATAGTTCGTTTGACCAGAGTCGGCCTACAATTGGAAAAATAATGAACAGGCGCTGCTCCATGATTGTTTTGTAAAGTTATACCCTTTTCTCTTTCTCTATATTTTATCATTGTTTAGGCTAGACTGTTGGACCATATCTACAAGGCTGAGGAAATTAAAAAAACGCTTCGTCCTTCAATGTGAAGCTGCCAACTTTTGTTTGCCTTCTTGGCCCAAAATGTGTTTGTTATTAATAATAACGAGTACTAAAACAGACAATTGAAATGAAGTTGAAAAAAATGAACTTCGTTAGTCTTTTTTTTTAATAAAATTTCACTCAGTCCCAGATGAAAATATAATGTCTGTTCAATATCACCACCAACAAAAGAGATAGTGTGTATGTGCGAGGTTGGAGGTGGGTGGGTAGGTAATAATTATTATTAAAGCCTAGTCATCACAATACTTACGGATATTGAACCCAGGGAGCTGAGCGCAAGAGAAGACAACTGCGTAATTATTGTAGTCCGTGTCCTGAATGATATAGTTGGGTGAGTTGCTTCCCATGTCAACTGTGACAAGATACAATATAATGAAGAATAAAATTATTATTGTGAGGATGCCTCAAGGTTCAAAGCTATGACGTTGGTCTAGTTAAAAAAATTTTTGTTTATAAAATAAAAGCACAATATCTTTCGAATTTCTAATAGCAGATTATTTCTTTGTGTCATATCGCTTAAAAACAATTTAGTGTGATAAACATTAAAAAGGCTAAAAAAGAGCGGAGTAAAATTGTTCATGGACTGTTGCGAATTTTTTTCTATGGTAATAAATTAAAGAATAATAATTTTTAGGAATATTCTTGGTAATAGCTGTCAAAAACAATTAAGACCTAAGGATAGGTTGATAGTAGCTTTTATATATACAATCGTTCCTCTCATGTTTTTGAGTAAACAATTTTAATTTTTTGAATACATTGTCATTTTCTTGTAAAAACTAACATGAGCATAAACTCTCCAATCTTATCAGTCATTGGATTTCATAGCCATTTCACAAACAGTGTCGAATTCGAACTTGTAAATTCTTTTCTCATGTAATTTTATAGTTGTAACAGATAGATAGATAGAAAGAGATGGAGAAGAAAAGGTGAGGTAGAGGAAGGGGGAGAGCGGTATGATGACGAACAATGATAAAAGGAAGTATTAAAGATTGAGAGACAGAAAGAGAGAGCAAGGTATACTGACTTCCGCCAAAGGTCACGGCCAGTTCGGCAGGTTTGGCTGGATCAGGGACTGTAGCAGACCCGGTCACAGAGTTCTCGTTGAGGACTATCTTATTGCCGAAGCTGAAACATAAACACGCATACACGGACATGGAAAACACAAATGAGTACATAAGGTTACGGAATATTAAAATAAACCACATAAATGATTCGTTTCAGACATGAACAATTGTTGCATCGCTGGCACCAAAATCGTAGAAAAATTCCCCCAAACTTAGCTATACTGCCCCTGACAATCGAGTGCAGCATTTCACATATGGTTTTCACTGCATATACTCCGCTTTGATGTTTAGGGGCAGTATAGTCGGAAAGTTTTATTTTTTTTCATATTTATTTGACCAAAAAGCATAGAACTCCGTCAACATTTTGCTAAAGACAGAATGCATTTATCTTTGATAGTTTCAAAGAGTTTTCATAGTAAGGTCATTAGATTGATTTTTAGGAGTTTGAAACTGAGAAATTGCTTGTAGCTCAGAATGGCAGTGGGTGACTCCAGCTGGACGGAGATTGGGGTCTCTCAATATTTAGGGCTAGAGGGCGATTTTTGCTCTTACACCTCTTGATACAGTGAGATTGTAAGTAAGTAGTTAAAAATTGATGCAGTAAGATTGTAAGTAAGTAGCTAAGTAATCAGTGTACCTTCATCCATAGACGTGAACAATCACTATTGATAGGTTATTATAGAGCTACAGGTGTGCAAACGACTCTCAATTTTACACATGTATGATTATAACAGAACGTAATACATGTAATAAATTGTGTTCTTGACAGTGCTACGTGAGTTTTGGTATTATTTCAAATTATCATGTACAGTGTGTTTGTATTTGTTCTCTCGGCATTTCAGGAGTCTTGCGAAGTCTTGCGAATATCAGAATGTATCATTTATCAATCGTGACATACAAGAGAGTACGGATTCTCCATAGCGCATTATGCTCAACCCAATCTATAAACCATACCTGAATATTTGCATCTTAAATCTTTTCGTAGTCATGAACGATATTTTGTGTGGGCAATTTCTAATGTGTTTCACTTTTTTGTAAACTAAAGCCTGAAGTATAAAAAGATTGTTACAAGGGTTCAAACTCACAAGTCCACTCTGAGAGTTCCCTTGTTAGTGACGCTGATTCTGTCGCCAGCATCGCCATAGGTGGCTGTGGTACAGTCCAGGCCGGCCTCGAAGATAGCGGGGAATCTCTGGTATTCATACCACACTCCCAGGTACTGTGGTCAGATAGAAGGAGAGACAGAGAGAGAGAGAAGTGTGCAGAGACAGTGGGAGCGGCGGGGTGGACAGAGAGTGTGTAGTAAGAGAGAAGAGAGTGGGGTGGAGGTAGAAAGAGACAAATAGTGGTGGGAGGTAGAAAGAGACAAATAGTTGTGGGAGGTAGAAAGAGACAAATAGTGGTGGGAGGTAGAAAGAGACAAAGAGTGGGGGAGGTAGAAAGAGGAATGTTATTACAATGATGAAAGGTAAGCTTTAGCCTACATTTATAACGAAACAAATCAAGGGCAAACAATTTCAACATATTTGTACCTTATCTCTTCAAAATGCTGTGAGCGTTTTACCCCGGATCGTCAAGCGTTCTATTATCAACCAATGTGCTTCTGGAACACCTAGAGGAGTAGCAGTTAAACAGATATCGAATTCCGGACCTCGGTGTCCGTAGGTTATCGTCCATCTCTAGACGAAGACCACGAGTTGATAATCTTGATTGAATTAGCCCCCAAAGAGCGCTAAAACCTAACTCAGGTAGCACAAAACTTGCGAAAACATTCAGAAGAAAGAGAAAAATCTAAATATTATGGACAGCGCTCTTTCTTTTCTTTTGGCACAACTCACGCAACCCGCCAGGTAAGCAGAATCAACAGAAGTTAAAAAAAAAACAATCCAAGCACCATCTTTTTCAGCTAACTTGTTATTTTTTTTTATTAGAAAAGTTAGGTAAAGTTCCTTGTACTCGATACGGAGCGTAATGGAACAAGGGGTGGAGTCCTCAACTTTCCTCTAAACAACATCTTAGGTAAATTACCATTGCTTTCCTCATCGTATTTACTTCGATAGTCTTAAGAGACTTAGCTACCCTACTAGTGCTGGGTGGGCACAGGGGAGCAAATAAAATTTTGCCGCCACTTGGAATTGAACTCGAGATCTGTAGGATAACGGTCAATCGCACTAGCGACTGCGCCACCGCTCAACACTGACTATCTTTTGCAGACCTGTAAACTGCCATTGCATTAAGCTGTTGTTGTAGTTATTTTTATTGCAAGGTTGCTATGTATACATTTTGTCACTTCTGTAGACTGTATAGAACAAACTGAAGAGTTATGGATATGTGATACTGGAATGAAATATATTATTACCGTTATTTCCTTTTTCTATATTGTTACTATCATTTAATTTTTCTATATCATTAGTATTATTTAATTTTTTCTGCATATATATTTTTTCTGTTTATTGCATAGGCTTACATTAAAAATTGCTAATGTTTTAATGTTTATTCTTTCTTTAATGACAACCGATGTGTAAATTGATAAAATAAAATAAAACCCACTTTAAAAGAATGTTGGTTTGTTTGCAGGACCGACACAAACATCAATTGGTCACTACCAACTTACCTGAGCTTGGTCAAGAGTGGCCTGTCCAGTCACGCTAGGACACTGTCCGAACTTGAACACAAACCCAGCACTGGTCAGACTCACGAAGGTCAGTGCGGCCACAACGGAGAGGATGGTGGAGGTCATAGTGGCGAGTGTTACGGCAGCTGAAGTTGTTTGACACTGAACTTCAAATAGTTATCTCGGTCGAGATGAAGCTAGAAAAGTTTGATAAAAAACTTGGAGAGAAATTAAGTCTTGAACCAGTCCGGTTTACTATCAAAAGATTCTGTATCAGTAGAGGTTGGTGTTGTTGTGATGAAGATCCTCTGTCCAAGCCGTCTAGTTTTATACACACCGGTAACCTTGTCGCTGACACGTGACGTTACGGATACTGCGATGGTTTTGCGTCACCCTCACGTTCAATGCGTTCCCTCCGAATCAAAAACTTCCGGGAGTTGAGAGAATTTGGTCACGGTCGACTATTTATTTATTTTTTTATTATCTCGGAGGGTCCACTAAAACAACGCAGTAGAGCTATATTTGTAGGTTAATTTTGAATTCTCATATCGTTGAGATGATCGTGTTTATACTTTTAGATTTTCAGTAAAAGTTAACCTTGAATGAAACAGTTTTATAGTACATATTTTGAACCCATTTTAAGTCTCTCTCTTTTGTTGAAGTCCGAGTAACAACTGAGGCCTTCGTGGTCGAGGGATAGAGCGCTTGCTCTCGGTATGATTGTGCAAGAGTTTGTCTTTACAAGCTGGCAAAGATATGTCAAGGAGTTTGTGTAAGCACTGATTTGTTAGATTTTAAGTAGGATGAAGCGGTTCTGTGTGATTCTAATGACAGGCAAGGGGTTGTAAACAACACGTTAAATCAGAAAAACAAAACAATCAGAAAACTGCATTTTAAGCAGTACTTTTTTATAGAAGTAATAATGTAGAGATCTGAAAAACAAAACCACACAACATTTTTACAACTAATTCAAAATATTGCATGAGTATGAGCACATGCATCTGTTCAGTCAACACACAGAAAATACAGTATTTAAAAGGGAAACGTCATGTCTTGTTTGGCCAAATAATAAATGATGAAAAAAAAAAATTTGAAAAGGATTGAGATGAAACTGATGTCTTTTCTCTTAAATCAAACTGTCACTTATTTTGATTTTGTCCATTGCTGTGTACCAGCTTAGCTTTCAGGAGAATGATAGCTCCCCATCATTTTCTGTAATGCCTCTGAACTGGTAGAAGACGATAGCTCCAGAACAGGCCTGGGGCTCCCCTCGCATTACGAAGGCTACGCGCATATTTCTTACCAAACGTAGTCGTCAAAGGACAAAACCTGGGACGTGACAAGTAAAGACCTTGCCAGAGTTCAACAACAAAAATATTGCATCTTTTTTTAAAGTTATGTTGTCATTGTAGAGAAGATACTATGCTTACTAACAATAGCAGTATGATAATGTATTCTCTTCGTGACAAAGTCTAGTAAACTGTTGTTGTTTTTTTTTTAACTACACCGTAATTACTTACTGTCTTCAATTTTGTTCTGGTATCTGACACTCTTGGATAAGTTTTAAGAAAGAATTAAAACGTAACAATGATTTTGGAGCCTTCATAAAAAATACGTGGTCACATTGCTTGTGAATGAAGTGAAAAGATGATAAAAAATAGGCTAAATACAGAACCCCCAACTAGAACAAATTTCAAGGACTTGTTTTATTGAGGAATTGAATTCACTATGTATTTGTTCTCATCGACCCATTTATCTTCAGCGCAAGAACTAGAACAATATTTATGACTAGCTATTACAATCATACGTGGGTGTTGCGGTCTGTCTAGGATCTAAAAACCTAATCTAGCCTTGAATCTGAGGCTTAGCGTTTAGTTCTGTATTTTGACCGTCCAGATTTGAACTTACCTGAGCGAGCGTCTTGGTTTACATTAACGTCCCCTAAGTTCCTTGAGGACGCTAGTTTTCCGGTGTCGCGTTGTCATCTCCGTCATCAGGTCAGGTCGTCAATCTAAACCGTTGACCTCCAGCTGATGGTCGGCTATGTGGGTGTGTTTGTCTGCTGGACTTTGTGTTTTCAACCGGTCACGCCTGGTTGACTCACAGCGAGTCGCTCGGACATCCTCTAAAAACATAGTTTTGTAGAAGAGTAACGTTAGTTTCAATTCGAGTAACTTCCCTTGGTATTACAGTCGCTGTGACGAGCAGGGCAAGAATTATAATCGAAAATGTCAACTATCTGGTATACAATGACTTAGCCTTCAACTGTTCTATCTTCTGCATGTTTTGAAAATTTTTGTTCATGACAAGTTCGTGAGAATTTTTAACGTATTTCGTGAGATAAGGCCTGTCCAATAAAGATCCTGTATGAAACACCAACATTCATCTTTAATTCGGTGGCCTGTATTGCGTCAACTTTTTGGGGGTTGTCTCGTTGATTTATATTGTGGGCTGATGCTTTGAATGTTTTCTGCTGTGGACAAAGCACGCGTTTTTGACTTTATACCAACAAAGTAGATTTCTCTATCAATATTTCAACTGCTTTTCATGTTAGCAGTTCTTAAACCAGAAACTTATTTAAATGAACTTCAATTTACAAAAGTACAATTTAATATTAAAACAATGAACCGTTACTAAAAAAACCGGAGTTGTTAGGATTATTTTTAGGCAAGATCTAAAAAACAAATTTCCTGTCTTTTTTCCGTAATAATCCATCTTGGTCCTTTATGTTCTAGCTATCGACTCACCTTATCATCAGTCTACTAAAGGTTCATCTTTTATCGCCCCATCTAAGGCGTCGGTAAAGATCATTATTTTTTTACTACTATTTTATGTAATATCTAAAGTTTCAGAGAGTATGCAGTTGCCAGAAATTTATTCTTTTTCTAGATGAGCCTTGTGCAGGTAAATATTTTCATAAGCGTATAGCAAAAAAAAAAACTAACTAAAAAAAGGCGGAAAAAAAGTTGAAGTAATTAGTTTAAAAAGTATAAGCATATACGGTAGCAGAAACAAACCATCGGATAATATAATAATTGGTTATGAATTGCTTAGGAAACACACATTCATAATTATTCTAAAAAAATAAGTTCGTTAGTTAATCAGCTAATTTGACATTTTTCTCACCTTATGCTTTAATCAATATTTGTTCATTTTCATCTGTTTCTTGTTAGATTAAATTTTTTTGTGGTTGTTCATTTTCATATAATTATTGTTACGTAAGAGTTGTTTGCGTTGTTATTCAGATCTGATTGTTAAGGTTGTTTTCTGACATTATAGTTTTCTGTTTTTATGATAAGTGCTGTCCTTCGTCCCTTCAGAGGCATTTTCAAACAGAAACTGTAGGTCTAAAGTTTAGACATCCATTACTGATTACATTTTCAAAAAAAGTTTGCTGTAAAACAGCAGATCTACATCTATAATATTTTAGGTCTATAGTCTATAGATCTATTGCTGATTGCATTTTCAGCCGGTATTCGAAAAGATTTATTGTAAAAAAATAGAACTAGATCTATGGATTCTTCTGATTAGCGAAAAGTACCTCACACTACAACCTTCGAATTTTGCTGCTCCCTATGTCAAAATTCTCCCCCCCCCCCTCGAAAAAAAAAGAAAAGAAAACACGTATTTTTCGTTTAAAGCAATCACTAGCACTGCCACCGTCTTCTTGAAACTCATATTTTTTTCTCTACTTATTTAAATCTCTATAAAAATCCTTAGCCGAAGACCATCGAAACACTGACGTCTTTGCTCCTTGATAGCAGATGATTGTCATCAAACAAACAATAAAGATCATCTGCATAACCAAAAAATAACGAACATTAACATCATCATATGATACCATTTGCAACGCATAAACGCGAGAGGTAAGCAAATTCAAAGGTGAGTTGAATTAGCAAAATAAAAATGGACTAAGCACATAGCCTTGTTTTACTCAATGTGTACTCTGTAATATAATTGCATTAATCCCCACACAATTTAACACGGTTTTAAACGTGCTTTTTTGGAATGTTATATGTTCTACCATTACAGTCTAGTTTATTCATAATTACCAAAAGTTTCTTTCTGCATACCCAATCGAAAGCTCTTGGCCAAATTTATAAAGCATACATCTCAATGCCCCGATTTGGTCTTTAGATACGAGCATATCCGTGATTGATAGATTAAAGTGTAAAGATTATTATCAGTAACAAGAGTCTCTAAGCCATGCCTGAGCCTCAGGTAAAAAAGAGTGGTCGTCCCACGATTTTAAAATCATTGATGTAAAAAAAAAACGAAATGCTTTCACTAGAATGTTTAGTAAATTCTAATTCCTCTATAACTATTTATATTGCTCGTCTTCACTTTTTATCTAGGCAAACTATCATACACTTAGTCCATTCTTGATCTTCCCGGAAATTTTTTTAGAAAAACTGCATTTTTTTATTAAATAAACTTTGGGCATAATAAGTTAGTCACTCTTATTTTTTTTAATTTCAAGTAAGACCGCAAATTTCTAAATTTCTCCTTTTTTTTTTCTTTTGTAGCCATCAATACCCATGTATTGTACCATGTTTTAAAAAAAAGCTGTATATGCTTAACATGTGCCCCCCCCCCCCACACACACACACACGCACACACATTTTTATACGACACGACCCATTTTGTGAACACGGGGAAACCAGTAGCTTTAGTTACAAAACTTCAAGGTACAATGGAAATGAAGGAATCGTCAAAAATAAATATATTATGAGCCTAGAAGCGCAGTCATTTCTGATGTGTCATTGCGTGGAAGCCTCGGGGTAGCTCTGCTTGGTAATAAAAAATTCTTCCTCGATCTAATTGAGTTTAAAAGGACATCAACTGCATAACCACGATCCGTTGATTGAGTCCTGGGAAGTTTGGGAGAACAATGAATGTTGTATTTACGCAACAAACCACGTCTACTATAACATCGACACCTTTATATATACAACAATGAACATTGTGTTTACGTATCATATTATCACTTCACTCATGGCGTGGCATTATATAAACTAACACAATAGACAAGGGTTCATTGGGAGATCTCGTCTCAGCGAACAGACTCATGTGGTGGCCGATGTGCCTTTTCTCTCACGAGCGCTGATGATATTGTAACCGTCAAACTAACCTCAACCAACACCATCTAGTGTGATAGTTCCCTATTTAAAGCAGTTTCGACTCCTCTTATACATTTTTTGCCGTTGAAGTTAAATGTAAAAACTGTAATGTAGGGATCACAGACCTTTTCTGATTCATGCGCCTGTCATTGTAAATAACATTCTTCACCATTGATAATATTATACCTCAGTGCATCGATCGGCTTCAAGGTGAGTGCCAAGTTGCTTTTTAGTTTTCTACTATAAAAAACCGAAAAAAAACATAGTAGTTTTTCAATTTGCATAGATATCTAACTCATAGGTATTTATTTTGTTTGATGTGTTCCGTTATGTCATTATCTCCCCTGAAACAAGGCAATTCAAGTGTGATTTTTGTATTTTAAACTTCTCTGTTGGTGTCCCAATTAATTGGGCATATTCTTATTTCTCGAATAATGGTTCCAATTTTTTAAACGTTTAAATCTCTTTTTACTTTATTCAAATGATTCAATACATAGACAACACTTATAAGCCACCCTTGGTCACAATTTTATTGTGTTAAGATTCTCTCTCTCCCTCCCTCTCTCTCTCTCTCTCTCTCTCTCTCTCTCTCTCTCTCTCTTTCTCTCTCTCTCCCCCTCTCGTTCTCTCTCTCTTATTCTCTTTCACTCATTCTCTTTTTTTTTCTTTTTCTCACTCACTCTTTCTCACCCTCACTGTCTTTTACAAACACTCTCTCTCTCACTCTCACTCACTTTAGCTCTCTCACATTATCACTCTCTTTCTTTCTCTCTCTTCTCTTTTTTTTAGCATCACAAAGTGCTAATCGAGAATGTCATGAAATAAATGATTTACTACCTAGAGGCAAGCTAGGGTAACAAATAAGGACTGTCAGAAACACACGGTATATCAGCAGTGGATGTATTTGTTTGTGATTTTACCACAAGTTTGGGTTAAAAAAAATACTTGCTTCCTCGACGGTTCTCGTGATAAAATTAGTTTTTTTATGAGGACAGCAAAATTGATGAAGTGGCAGGTTAGAGACCTGGAATGGAATCACGAGTAAGATTTTTGTTTGAAAGAAATACTCATGATTGAATTGAGTAACCTATTTAATATGTTCGTTGATGAGGCTTGAGATGAACATTTATTGGTATATGAAGAAACATTAGACTAAATGAAACGAACAAAAGAAAAAAAAAATAACCACAACTCTCCTCTGAACTAGGACAGGTCTTACTTTTTGACATACAACATTAATTGGTGTTGTTTTGTTCTTGTTTTTTTTTAAATTTTGCATCTGAGTTCCCTTTTGAAGCTGGAAATTTCTTTTTTTCATAAAGTTCAGAAATGACATGATTGTACTGTATGTGTCTGCCTCTCTTTACGTCTCTC